>RJWM01036080.1:0-18420 GCA_004363535.1 Dasyprocta punctata | reverse complement strand
CCTGTGTACTATATAAAGGAGGAGAAGAGGCTTGCTCTTGCTCCTTTTACTTTGGCTGCTTTTGTTCGGTTGCTGCCTTGAAGTGCTGTCCCTGTGCCATGCCACCCTGCCTTGGAGTCAGCTGACTGTGGACTGAAACCTCCAAAAACTGTAAGCTAAATAAACCTTTCCTTCCCTAATTTTGGGTGTCAAGTGTTTCATCTCAGCAACAAGTGAAAAGTAACCAAGACAGGCGTGTTCTGTAGTTTAACCTTATTAATGTTGCTATTGAGACCATGATGCTGCATTCTCATCTCCACTGGGGAACACAGAATTGCTGTGTATTATTTCTTATAACTGCTTGTTGAATTATCTCAAAGTAAGAAGTTTAAAAATAAGCCCTTAGACATGTAATTTACAGAGTCACTTGTTAGTTGAATGATTAAATTGCATGAATAATTCCAAATTGTGTACCATGTTTTGTCTATCTTCAGGCATTTCAATCCTCGTTCCTTTTCTGACAACTTTGTGGGAGGCAGATCAGTGGGTGGATGGAGGATTTCTATTGTGAAATTACTTTTTTTTTTCAAGGGAAAACATGATTAGTGGGAAAAACCTGGAAAGACCAGTGGTTCATCATGGGTTATCCTATATATCAAGCCCACAGCCACTGTCTGGTAACATGTCCCATTCTTTCTCATCTTCAGGAAAGCCACTGATGAAAACGTCACGAATGACTGTGATCAACACAGAGAAGCCTATGGTCACCGTGGATATAGGAAGCACCATCAAAACAGTGCAGGGAGTGAATGTGACAATTAACTGCCAAGTTGCAGGTGAGAAATTCACCACTGTGTTCATTCATTCAAATACTAATGGAAACTTCTGCCAGGTTGAGGCATGCAAAGACAAATTAGACACAACTTCTACTCTCAAGAGCTAAGATAAACAGGAAAACTAGAGCATAAACCTTAATCACTCAGAAACTACGAAGTGATACAAAAATTTAGAAGAAGAAAAAGTAATTCTGGTTGGGACAAATGAGGTAAATAAGGTCTTGGGGATTTTTTATAAATGTTTTTAGGACGTCACAATTTTATGCATTTAAGAGTAAAATATGATGTGCATGGTACAGAAGGCTTGAATCACGCTGATTAACTTATTTATTGTTTCAGTTACCATCATCTGGGTATTTCTGTTTGCTTGCTAATCTCAGCCTTTTGTACTGATAGAAGATAAGCATGCAAACATGTGGGTGTAGGGGTTCCAAGCAAAGTGTAGTAAAATTCATGAAAACTGGAAATCTTCAAGGCCTTGAAAGGAATAGTGTGAGCACTGGTCTAGGTGGAGCCCAGAGGGCAGAAACAGTGGGGAGGGTTTGGGTTTTAGTAAGGTGGGTTGTAACTGGAGCACACCAGACCTTCACTGCCTGGTCCAGGACTTCAGGGAGATCCAGGTGGCACATGACACTGAGAAGCCATGGTCCCAGGAGAGTATGCTTCCAGCGGTGCATGAAGTGGATTCAGAAAAGGAGCCTGGAACAGAGGGGCCAGCTAAGAAGCCATGTGGTGGTTCAGAGACGAGGTCTTGGGGTCTGAACTTGGGAGTGGATAAGCATGAGAGCTGGGGCAAGACCAAGAGGAACCTGGAGCTTACTCAAATCAAAAGTGGAAGGAGTCATTAGAGAAGACAGCCAGTGCCATTAAGAGTTGTGATATAGACATTGCCCTCCCAAAGGTCTTAAAGAGGCCCACAAGGACCAGGAAATACAAAGAAAAGTGGGAGATAAGTAGGGCAGGTGACTCATCCCACAGTGGAATGAAGAAATGAATGGTTCTTGTGCCAGTGGGCAGCTTCACTGTCCTGATTGCTACTGTCCTACAGTAGCATGCCCACACCCAAACCAGATTCCCAGTATATCCTGTCTGTAAAGTAGACAAACATCCCCTACTCTTCAAGGGCTTTTTCAGCTTAGATCTCAGCCTCATCAGCTGAAGGTTGGCCTTGACTTGTGATTTTTATTTCCAGAAAAACTCACTATTTTGTAAGAAAGAGAACAATCTTAGTCTAGGGCATGTTGTTTCCAAAGAATAGCTAGGCTTGATTTTCTCCAAAATGTCCTAAATGCTTCAGGACATCTGAAACATAAATCTTGGTATCTGCACATTGGCTTCTCCTTTGCAAGACTTTCCTGATCTGTGCATCCAGTCTCATCAGAGAACCAAATCCATGCAGGTCCTGTCCTCCTAGGTAAAAAGAATGCAGGACTTGTGCAGGCCTGAATAGTGTCTGTAGGGCTCTTGCTGCACAAAGATCACTCCCCACCTGATCACTATGACCGCAGTGGACATGTGCCTTGGAGATGAACTCTCTTCTATGTCTGTCTTTCCTTGACAGTTGGGATTGGTGAGAGGAAAAGAATAGGGGAAGAACAGGCAGAAAAATAAGGGAGCACGTATTGGAATAAGACTGACAGAACTAGACTCCAGGTGGGAAGTACCAGCAGTGGCAGTCAAGGATATTGCAACAAGCTTTGGCCCATTCTTGCATGCTGCTTGGGGCCTGTTGCCTCCAAGACCTCTGCCCCTGGAGTTCAGCCAGAGATTCATTTGGTAACCTTAGAGTGAAATCTGTGATATATTCAGCTTTGGCTTAGCTTTCATATTATAGTCCTTATTTTTGTTTTTACCCATAGAACCATTTGGTTTATTCCTGACTAACTAAAAACCAATCTTTAAATGTCTCTAGCCTTATACCTATTATTAAACAAGATATATACTCCAGGTGAGTGGGAAAGAATCTGCTTTTGATTACACAGTGAGTTTGCTGGACAAAAATCATCCCTAAACTGTCTCCAGTCAAAATGCTGACATTAGCATAAGGAACCACTTCTACTTTACTGCCATAAGTGGCTCTTATGACTCTGTATCTGCTCTTAACCATTTCTGCCATATCCCTGGCCTTGGGCTTAGTAACAGTCCTGACTGGTTGGGTAAAATTTTGTAAGCTTCAAAAACATTGCCAGTGGCTAGCAATGTACTAGCGCAAGCATAAGGCACCATGCCCTGAGGATGGGCAGGGAAGTGACCGACTTAAAGAAGAATTTTGTGTCAAGTTCTGATTTAGTCACTTTCTTCACTGCTGAAACACAAGACTCAATACCCATGATTTAAAGGAGGAGAAGTTTATTCTGGCTCATAGTTACAGTCCATGCTCCACTGGCTCCAAGGTAGAAACAGGATAGCAGGGGTCCGTGGTGGAGGAAATGGTTCTCAACCCATGGCAGCCAGGAAGCAAAAAAAGAAAGAGCCAGGCAGGGACAAGATGCACCCCTCAGCATCACAGCTCCTAACAACACATTCAGCTACTGATGCATATACGAAAGAATCCACTGACGTAAAAGAACTAATCACCTTCCATGTGCATGGGAATTTGAAGAAACCTTTTAGATCTAAACCATAACAAGTTCATTTGTGTTATTTGTTGGCAACTTTTTATTGACTGTCTTAGACAATATGTTTCCTAAACCAGAGAGACATAAATGAACAAGACAGAACTGTCAGGAAATTCACAGTATAAGAAGAAAGAGAGGAGTTATGAAATACATAATCGTAAGACAATGTGTTATATAGATATAGTTGATGTTTTCTTCTTATACAATATTAGAATATTTCAGAACTATTTAAAAGCATACAAAAAGTAGTGAGGCCCAAAAGGAAATGAAATAGCTTTCCCAAAGTCCTACTCTCCAAACTCAACCAGTAGACACTGTAGCATATTCTCTTAATCATTACATTTCAACTCATTTCTTTTTCACTCAGTAAGTATCTATTTCTGTCATAAGCCTAAATTTACTTTTGTATTTTAAAGGGAATAAAACCAAACAAAATAAAATAGAATAAAGTCAATCAAAGCAAAACAGTGAAAATGATATAGAATTTCAAGACAGCTTAATAAGAAATCAACAACGATTACCATAATGCATCTTGTTATCTTCAAAAGTGCTGCCTGTGCCATCAGGCATAATAAAATCAAGCAAAACAGAACAGAATAAAACCAATCAAAGCATAACATTGAAGAAAACAAAACAGTAAAACAGAACAAAACAAAACAGTGAGAGCAATATTGGATTTCAAAAACAACACAGAAGGAAATCCCCCATAGTTGCTATATTGCATATTGTTATCTTCTAAATAGATGCTCAGACTGCCTGTTTTAGGCCTGCAAATGCAATCAAGCAATTTAAGAATTAAGTTGTTTCTGTACCTCAGTTGCTCAACTCAACCTGTGATCCTCCAAATTGGCCAGTTGCTTACAGGGAGTGAGGCAGGCTCTTCTTGTCTCCCAAGGTGTGGTGGAGAATTAAAATATTTAAAGGCTATAGCTGAAAGTAGCACACACTACTACTTTTCACTCTCCTCAGTAGCATGGCCACTCACAACCACAAAGGGTCCTGGGAAACTTATCCTTAGGAAGAAAAGAGGTATTTTTGGTGTTTGGTTTGGTTTCTGGTTGTTGTTGTTGTTGTTTTGATGGTTTTGTTTTTTGTTGTTTGTTTGTTTTGAGATGGGACTCACTATCTACTTCAAACTGGCCCTGAACTCAGTATATAGCCCATGCTGGCCCTGAACTCACAGTGATCTTCCTGCCTCATCCTCCCGGGTGCTAGAATTACAGGTGTGCACCACCCTTCCTGGTTAAGAAAGCAGGTTTTGTGACAGTAATCACTATCTGGCATAGTCAATAAAGAGAAATGTGGGAGGCTGAAAACCACCTTTCCAGACTGCCATGATTTTTTAGAATTGCCAAAGCTGACATTTAAATTACTATAGTCTTTCTCTTTTGTTGCTCCAAGCTGCCCTACCCTTACCTAAGTAGTTTCTAGAACTTACAGTATAAAAGCATACCACTGGAAGCCCTGCTTCAAGATACCAACAAGATGCCATGGTATGAACATTGTATAAGCTTCCTTCCAAATAGAGCAAATGGTCCAGTTAGCAAGAATATCCTGTCTGGGGTTTTTTTAAAAAGGGGTGAGGGATATTATAGCATCACACTTCCTGGCAGCCCAGGGCAGATTAAAGGCACTAATCCTTTAATCATATCCAGTTACAGCCCATTCTGACTAGACTCATTTAATGATCCTTTCAAGCATCAGGGAGATCATTGTGTTGCTGGAAAGCTATGCCACAGGGGAAAAAAGCAAACACCAGTTCTTTTGCTTCCCTTTTTCAGATACAGATAGTACCACGGAATCCACCAGTATAACTGGCAAATAGCAACATGGCTTTGGATTTTGTTCTGTGGTAGAATGTATTTTTTGCCATGTTTCAGACATTTCTTTCTGTAGAATGTGCTGTCACAGTACAGAAGGTGAGATCCAGGTGCAAAAATAATCTCCAGAACCTGCCCAAGCTTCCCAATAGCAGAGACCTACCAAAGTCAGTACCAGTGGGTTCTAGAAGCCCCTTTCCTAATAGCCATCTCAGTGTTTCAATGACAGCAAAAAGATTAATTCTAAAAGTAGAACATGTTTGACTGTTTGATAGTTCAGAAATAGTAAGACAGCACTTTGGATTTTCTCTAAAGGGGCAGGCTGTGGTGTGCACTGCTCAGTTGGAGATTCTTGGTACCAGAGGTACCTGTTTGTATCACTGCCTTCTATTGATGGGTTACTGATTGGTCAAATGAGTAGGAAATAGGAGGGAACAAGGAGTCCTGTATCACTCAGTGTTATGGTTTAGATTTTTTTTAAAAAGTCCCCCAAAAGCCTCTTATTTTCAAAGGTGGGGCTTTTGGAAGGTTACTAGATAGTGTGGCACTATAGACACCCATGGACTAATCCACTGATGAATCCACAGCCAAATTTACTTTTGGAGGTGGAGCTGGTCACTGGGGTTATAACCTGGGGGTGCCTCTCCCTCCCCAGCTCCTCCTCTTTCTCTCTGCTTCCTGGCTGCCAGGACAGGACCAGCTTTCTTCTGCCAGACTCTTCCTCCATGCCTTCCTACCATGCAGCCAGCTAAATACAGACCGAATCCTCTAAAATCCACCAGCTAAAATAAACTTCTCTTCCTTTAAATTGTAGGTGTTGGGTGTTTTGGCTTCTCTCTGTACCCCCATTTCCTTCTCCCTCTGTCTCTCATTCTCTCTCTGTCCTGTGTCTCTCCAGCTCTTGCCTCTCTGTAGAGTCCAGGCTATGACAGAGCAGGACACAGTGATAGGTAGCAAAGGGTTTTGCTGCAAGAGTATCAGTGTTAAACACAGAGAGAGCCATGATGTTACCTCTAGAGATGTGTACGCAAGCCTGCATCAGCACAGGCCTGTAATGTTCATGCCCCTATTCACATAAGCAGCATCTGTATTGGAGGAACTAAATAAGGCCCATTTCATCTCATTCTTATTCTCATTCTCATTCTCATTCTCATTCTCATTCTCATTCTCATTCTCATTCTCATTCTCATTCTCATTCTCTCTCTCTCTCTCTCTCTCTCTCTCTCTCTCTCTCTCTCTCTGCCTGCTTTTTTCTAGAACAGCCTTTGGCCCCATGAGAAACTGTGCTTGCTGACCAAAGCTCTCATCAAAAGAAGATGCCAGCCATAAATATTATATAGGGAACAATTCTAAAGAAAGGAGATGAATACTCGAAGGAAATTGTTTATAGAACTTCATTTTTCTCTGTGCTTTTCAAATAGAAATAGTCGAGGGTCCTTTATCTTCTCCTTACTTTTCAGAGACTTTCTACTGAATGCTATGATTTTTTTTTTTTAAGTAAAATCTGAGTTGAAGATGCAAAGACCAAACTGACATGGGCAAGCACCATGATGCTCTTACTCTCCCTAGTGGTGCTGCAATGGAAAATCAGCTTTTTGCCCCTCACCTGTTACCTTTTCTAGGTATGTTAGAGACGAAGCCAGTCTGCCGGCTCAAGCACGTGCGCACCAAGTATTAAGTCATCTGAGCTGAGTCCATGTACACCTCTCCCTGGTGTGACAAGGCTGCAGTACCCCCGTCTCCACCCGTTTCATTACCCTGCTTCTCTTCCTTAGATCCATTTTCATAGCCGGTTTCAAGGACAAATAACAAATACACACAAACGTCTAGAAGACTTGGATAGTCCCAACAGTGGGCTGGCTGTGAAGAGCAATGGTACCCTTACCCAAGGGAACATCTAGCCCCATCTCAGGGCAGACACTGAACTAAAGGCCTGCCTCCTTGACTTTCCTTGGCATTGACCCCATTTTCCAGGATTTGACATTCTAACCATGCCCTGGGTACGTGCTGAGAGTTCTGTGTGGACACTGTGTGCTGGCTCAGCAGGCTGGGCAGTATGTGGGGTAAAGCTTTCTATTTCCTGGAGACCTGTGAGTCAGTCACAGACTCTCAGTCTCCCAGCTCACACAGAGCCCAGCCTCCTACGGAGCTTCCTACAGGCCATTCAGGAAGGTGCGCCCTAAACCAGGGCCTGATTGCCAGCACGCCAACACAAGAAAACTTGTCAGAGAGCGCAGCCCCTGCCTCTATCATGCAGCCAGACTTCCAAAGACAGGCAGCCATCCCCCATCAGCTCGTCATCTCCCCGGCTCTCACAGGACAGATGTGGGTTAGGGAGAGGACAGCGCTGCTTGCTTTCATCCATCTTCTGTGGCACTACTGGTGCCACGATTTTGTGTTCTCTTGTTCTGAGAAAATACATACGCTTTTATGTTGGTAACTTTCTGTCATGGTGACAGGATACCTGAGATAATCAGCTTACAAAGAGAGAGAGTTTACTCTGGCTCACAGTTTTGGAGCTTCCATTCTATAATGTGTTGGCCCGCTTGTCTTGACTCACAACAAAGAGCAGATCATGGAGCAAACACTTCTCTCAGGACCAGGAAGCGAAAGAGAGTGAAGGAGGGGTCTGGGTCTCATAGTCTCCCTCAGGGGCACATCCTGAATACCTTCTAAAGCCTCTTAAAGGTTTACCACCCTGACACTAAACCTTTAGCCAACACATAGGCCTGCTGGGGAGAGATCCAGACCTTAGCAACTTATAAAAATACAAATGTGTTTTCCTACATCTAGTGTCAATTCTAATAAGGATTTGGCAGCTTTTATTTGTCTAGGTCAGATATATACTTTAATGTTTTATAGCTGTTAACTTTTCACTGAAATATGACATCTATACAGAAAAGCGCATATTATCATCAAGATACCAAGTGAACAGTCCCCACCTAAATGTCTGCATCTCAAGAAACAGCATTGCCAGTGGCCCAACCCCTTGACCCTTTTCTGTCGCAACCTCTCTATTCATCCTAGCTCCTCAGAAAATCCTCCACTCTGACTACCAGCAACATAAATTAATGTTACCAATTTTGGTGGTTTTTTTTTTTTCTTTTCTTACAGAAATGAAATCCCACTGCATATATTCTTGTATCTGGCTTTTCTTACTCGATGCTGTCTTACAGAATTTTATATTCTTCATTTTCATGGATATATACATTTAATTTTTATATTTTATGTTTTCTTCAAGGAATGTGGGTATATTGCCTTGGCCAGTGACTTTTAACACCCCCCCACACACACACATCTCTTTCCTTTTCTTTTAACCAACCTCCCTCTTCCTGCCTCATCAGGATGTTTCCAAAGGAAAAATATCTCGACAGAAAGAAGTCCAGACCTTATTTAGTTTGGCCAGAGGATGGCTGAAGATGCCCAGGCAGATGCTTCCTGCAGAGCAGCTCCAGCAAGGGCTCCCCAAGAAGCTAGAAATGTCTTCGGGTTCACCTGAATATGTTAGGCTGATAAATTCATTTTTTCTTCATAGGTGTGCCTGAAGCTGAAGTCACCTGGTTCAGGAATAAAAGCAGTCTGCGCTCCTCTCACCACCTGCATGAAGGCTCCTTGCTGCTCGCAAATGTGTCCTCCCGGGATCAGGGCCTATACTCCTGCAGGGCAGCCAATCTTCATGGAGAGCTGACTGAGCACACCCAGCTCATCATTCTAGGTAAACACCTCAGACGGACCGTGCAGGAATGACCATCTAACCCACCCTTCACTTCTTCTTTTCCTTGATTCATTTAAGGGCATCAAAGGCAAACTCAGTCTCTTTACTTCTCCCCATCGTCAGGCCTCTCAGTGGAGGTCACACAGATTTTGGGACCAGACAGACATGAACTTGAACACTAGCTCTACTTCTTACTGTGTGGCCTTGAGCAAGTCACTTCACAAGTCCTTGATACTAGTCACCACGTGGGGTTATGCCAAGTGAGCACTGTCCACATTGTGAGGGGAGGCAGGATGTCCAACAGTAAAGCAGCTATTCGTAACTCCTGTGCTAAGGAATTCTCTGAGCATGGGATGGAAATAATGAATTACCCACTCCAGAAAAATCCACACCAGTAAAGTTTTCCATCTAATTCCAGGAAATTCATAGTCTACATAAATTCTCCACATGCACATCCCAAACATAAGAACTCCTGGCTAAAGGGTCTAAAATAAAATGGATGCTTAAGACTAAGAACAATTGCTAGGCAACCATCCACCAGCTGATGTGGCACATCTTGCAAGCTATAACGTTTTTGTCCCCTGGACTGGAACCTTCTGCTGTTTTTCTTGCCTCCCCCCACCCCCACTGTAAGTCTGGGAGTTGGTACAATAAAAATAAAAAAAGCTTTTTTTGAGGTGGGGGGTCACCTTATGCTTTAAAAACAAAGCAACTATTAGAGTACCTGTACTCACTTTCTAACCAAGGAAAATCCTGTCAGTCTAAGGGAAAAAGAAAAAGTATGAGAAATAATAATTACATGCTACACATACATACATAAACATGCACTATAGGTTCCCTCTGGGAAGAAGAATTAAACTTTAGGCTGCTATTTTCACACCCAAATTTGATGATATACCAAAACATATGTTTTCTAGTGCCTGACCACTTAGATTTCAGAGTCAATATGGGGTTTCATCTCACTGGTGGCTGCACACACCTACAGCCACCATAGGAAGCCACAGAAAGTTGGCTCAGTGAAAGAAGGATGTCATTTGTTTTATATTGGGTTTCATCCAGCTAAACTGCTCGTCCAAAGCCTAGAGCCCAGGGACTATTGCTCCACACTGAGTTGTGGTGCTTACTCATACTTACTGATTTTTTTTTCTCCCTAATAATCCTTCCTTGTTATCTCTGCTAACAGATAGAAGTCTAAAATGGCAGCTGCTACCACTGCATCACCAGTGAAGTGTGTGTGTGTGTGTGTGTGTGTGTGTGTGTGTGTCCTGTGAGCTAGTTCTTACCACATACAAACTCTAATACAGTGAGACTGAATTTGGTGTTGAGAGAACATGCAGTCTTCAAATTTGATGGGCAAAGACTACCCTTTGGTTTTTGTTGTTGTTGTGTTGTTTTGTTTTTGCCAGAAGTCTCAAGTTTCTTAGAAAAAGATAGTTAGGTTTTATAGATACTTTTGAAAATAGAGGCAATAGCTCTTTTTTTAATCATCAAAAATATAGCTTGATTTCCAAAGAAGAGATTTCATGTGTAAAGCTGAAATTTCATGTCAGTTCCATGACTTAACCTATAGCAACAAAGCTTGATAAGACAGCCTGTCATGAGCTGGGCATGGTGGCGCACGCCTTTAATCCCAGCACTTGGGAGGCTGAGGTAGGCGGAGCGTTGTGAGTTCAAAGCCGGCTTGGGCTACAGAGCGAGCGCAAGGCTGGCCTGAGCTACATAGTGCAACCCTGCCTCAAAAAACCAGGGCCGGGAGTTTGGCTCAGTGGCTTAAGCGCCTGCCCTGGCAGGCGCAAGGTTGTGAGTTCAATCCCCAGTGCCGCAAAAAAAAAAAAAAAAAAAAAAAAGACAGCCTGTCATTTGCTTATTCACAGTCATCCAGTGGTGAATACTCATTAAGAGTTGCCTTTACTGTCAACTGAACACTAGAGAACTTTAGGTGAAATTCAAGAGACAGCTGCTGCCCCTGGAGAATTTAGTTTCCTTGGGAAGATCAGACAGACATATATGCAAAAAGAAAAATAGGTGAGATTTTTATTTAAAAAAAAAAAAAAAGCTCTAACTTTCTTAGGAGGTGCTGATATTTGGCCCAAGGAGCAGAACAGATTGCTTGGCAGGTGCGACATAGCCTCCCACTTTTGCTTTGAGTAAATAAGCAAAGAATTCTTAAGTTCATAGTGTGAATGTTAAGGAGGAGTAGAAAAAGAAAGAGTAAGTTTGAGTAAATTGCTATCACCAATTCCTAAAATAATGGTATTCCACAGTAGAAAGAAATCTTGGAAAGGAACCCATTTTATAGATGAGGAAACTAACACTTGGTAGGGTTAAGAGAGTTGTCCAAGTTAGTGAACAACAGAACCATAACTAAGACTGAGAATTCCTGAATCCAAGCAGTGCTTTTCCTATATGCAGAGAATTTTTTTTAATTATACCTCATATATTGATATATAATCACAAATTCACCATTTTTTTCCTGTATGATGACCTTTGGAAGTCAAAACCAGAGAGACTCACGGTGTATTTCTGAAGTACTCTCAGGCACCATCAATCCTTATCTGCTCTCCCTAACAAGTACCATGCACACAGTAGGACCCTTGCCAAACCCTGTTAAAGTAATCGTCCATTGCAAGAACAACACTCCTGTCTCTCATTCCACTCCAACAAGCGCTCTAAAGTATAGAGTGGCAGCCGGTCTTGGGCGTGAGAATGGCAGTGCTTCAGCAGACAGAGGAAGGGAGGAGGAGGGAGTCTGCTGCTATCCCAGGAGGGCAGGATCGTTCCACCACTAGGTTCAGAAGGCACTTGCCTCTTTATTACCCAGTGGAAATGGTAAACAAGCCACTGTATCTCCAATTTTTGTCACTTTTAACTCTGGTTAACTACAACCTCTGATGACCCCTTAAAAGATTTTGAATGACAACGCATTCCATAGTAACCTCTTCCTGCCCTGTTTGCTTCATCCTACCTGGGCAGAAAAATCCAGAGCATAAACCAAATTGACTTTGTATGGCAAAAGTCACGCATAAGGCCCCATTTCTGTCTGTGAAGACAGTAACAGTCTAGTGGATTTTTTGTGGGGGGTTTTTGTTGCTGTTGTTGTTATTGTTGTTGTTGTTTTGGTTTCACTGGTGATGGTGCTGAGGAGTCGAACCCAGGGCCTTATGCATGTAATGCAAGAGTTCTATCACTGAGCCACATCCCCAGCCCGACAATAACATTCAAAAGAATGTTATAATAGTTACGTGAAAAATGGGATCAAAATTACCTCATCATGATCTTTCATATAGTAAATGGTAAAGTTCCTCATAATATGATTTAATTTATCTACAAAGCTGCAAGAACCCCATGGTGCTATAGTAGAAAAATAAGGACCTCCTGAAATGAACATGCCTGGTACTTATTACTGACCTTATTATATTATGTCAGATATTCAGTATTAAAATTGAGATTCAGATTCACCTGACAGATATACCTCCAATACAGGAAAAGTGATGTTAAGTGTCTATAATAGCAATGCCTGTCTTGTATGCATACATGTGTGTGCCTACTACCTCTCTCTCCCATCTTAATATACCCCATGTTAACTTTCTGATTCACCCTCTTTCTTCTTGCAGATCCCCCCCAGGTCCCGACACAGTTGGAAGATATCAGAGCCTTGCTCTCAGCCACTGGCCCGAACCTCCCTTCAGTGTTGACATCTCCTATGGGAACACAGCTGGTCCTGGATCCTGGGAATTCAGCTCTCCTTGGTGAGTCCAACCCTCTGAAACATTGGGCAATAATCCAGGGCTGGACAGGATTTATGGATGGGTGACTGCTTGCAGGTGGGAGGGAAGCTACAGTGGGGGGTAGCCAACAGGAAATCACTAAATTGCCTACAGAATCCAGACTCACCAGTGGAAACTTGGCTGCCTTTCCATGTGAGGTGAGTGCCGTTCTTAGTCTGGACTCTATTGCTTGTCTAGATTCCATATGATTCCTTTCTGAGTCCTCTCGGGCTGATATTATGACCCAGATCTGCTCACTCAGGGTGACTCACTGAACTTTGAGAAAGGTACACCAGTAAAATTCAATCCTGTGTCTCTTCCTCCTGTAACCACTCCTCAGTATCCACCCCCATGACCTCCTCCCACCTCAATAGGACAAAGCTGCTGTGTTGCCACCCTCCAAAAGTCACCCAATTCTGTTCAGGCCAGCTTTCTTTAAGCAAATCCTGAAGCCAGCCCAGACAGACTCCTCAAGGCAAAGCCTCCCTAGCAGCTTTCACAGAAGTTGCCTACATCTGTGGTTCCCTATGGTAGCAGCCTATTGTGCAAGGGTATCCAAATCCTGTGCCACTCACATCAGAATCAAGAAGATGCCAGAAGAACTTTCATACATGACCTTTGGAAGTAGTCAAATGTGAAGGAAAAGACCTTTTGATCTTCCAAAGGTCTGGGTTGGAGATAGGAGGAGGGGGGCAAACCTGTGCGTGTGTGGGTGCAGGAAGTATATGGAAAATCCTATTTATGCTATAAATCTAACAGCTCACACCACCTAAGTAAAAGAAAAAAATTTTAATGACTTATTAAGAGCAAGCACCACAAAATGGTAGGGGGGTCTTTATGATAGCAATAGCTAGAATTATTCCTTGGCTCGAAGTTTTAAAAATCTTTTCTATTCTGGAACCAGAATTAGAGCACAGAAAGGTGTTTTTTTTTGTTTTGTTTTGTTTTGTTTTGTTTTGTTTTGTTGTTTTTTGCGGCACCAGGGATTGAACTCACAACCTTGCACCTGCCAGACAGGCGCTTGAGCCACTAAGCCAAACTCCCGGCAGAGCACAGAAAGATTAACTTCAGTTTGCATTATCATCTGAAATTAATGAAGAGTCTTCACAGCTTAGCATATGAAAAATAAAAGATACTGATTGCTCTATTCTGACCTGGGTAAAAGTAAAATGCTGATACAGTTAGCAAGTATCCCTATTCTGTTTCCCATAACTTATAAAATCTCAGCATTGAGCTTTCTATACACACTGATCAGAATTCACAGATGTTTCAAAGTATATTTGACTTACAAATGGTAAACCTATTCCAAATTAAGCATATGCATTATGAAGTTCTTTGTTTTAGACTCATCACTATGAAAAATTAAAACTATTTATCATGGCTGAGTCACTAGCAAGGTGTCCAGAAGTTGTTTATTTCCACATTGAATAACTCTTTTGGGTCACTCAGGTGCCATTCAACATGCTGGAAAAGTTAATCTGCTCATACTTTTTTCATGATAGCTTTACTTTCTTTTTCTTTTATTCTGGAATAATATTTTGTCTCATTTTAGCCATGGGCAATAAGAATTTATTGTGTTTTATGCTGTTGCATTCCATTGCTAGTTTATGGTGCTTTGTTACCTTAGACTGGTATTTAAATCTAACAGTTAAAAGACACCTTAATATTCCAGTCCACATCCAGACTGCTCCACATAAATGAGGCAGTGAGTCAGTATCCATAAAGTCTCTGGATGTAAATGCCTGGACAAAATGGACTCTAACAGTGAAGAGTAGCATTGTGCCAGCGCTCTGGAACTAGGGGAGATCTATGAGGAATTGTGGAAGTAAATTAGAGAATGATGTCAAATATCAGAACTCTGAGATATAGGTTATTTGAGACAGACCAAGGCCTCTGTGATGCTTTAGAAATGAGTACTGAAGGACAGATGAGATACAAATCAGCAGAAAGAAAGAGAAATTCGCACTAAGGTGAAAAGGATGCCATAGGTCCCAAGATAAAAACGTGCAGTGTGTGTGTCCATTATGTCTCTTTGGAAACAGCTGCGTAACACCACTGCCTTACAATGATGTAAGACAGCTAAACTGGAATAGAAATTAGCCCATCAAATGAGCAAGCCTCAGCCAGAGATGGTCCACTCAGATTTGGCCCAGACCTTCACTTCAACAATTCTAGTGCCCACTCTCCATCCTAAGATTTTGCAGCATGTGACTTATTCTTGTCCATTAGTCCAATTGTTCTCAATTGGACAAGATCCCACCCTGGCTCCTTCAGACCACAGTATATGCTGTAGATACGAGAAATAGGCCAGAGAGCCCTGAGAGGCTGTTTCTGAGGAGTTCTAAGAAATTAGAAAAGGTATTGATTTGTGGAGGTACTTGAATACTAGACCTAAGAGGTAGATATACTATTGTGGGAAGTAGAGATAGACATTTAAAGGATTTTTAAGTAGGAAAATGATTGCACTAAAGTGGTATTCAAGAATTCATCGACATTCCATAGAAATAATTGAAAGCAGAAAAGTGTCTTAGTTACTTTTCTCATGAATGAAACAAAATACCCAATACCCAAAGTTAAAGGAGAAAAGGTTTATTGTAGCTCATCGTTTGTAGGTTTCAGTTCATAATTGGCTGATTCCAAGCCAGGGTGGCATGACAGAGGGGAATCTCAGAGAAGAAACAGTTTATGGTGGGCAGAAGGCAGCAAAGTAGCAAAGCCGCAGCAACTTGCCTCTCCATTTTATCCTTTGAGGCTACCTGCCCTTTGGGTGGTACCACCCACACCCAGGGTGGGCCTTCCCATTATTCACACCCAGAAACTATGCCAGACCAATCACACACACTTAATCCCAGCGTTACATCCTTAATCCCAATATCACATGCCCTAGATCCAGCCCCCTCTGAAAAGCCCCATTTTATGACTGAATGAGGCTTTGGGAGGACATCTAGACACAAGCTATAACAGAGACTGAGTATCGAACTTCCATTACAGATATTCTAGGCCAGTGATGGAGACTAAGTAGCAAACTGCAACCCAAAACCCACTTATTTATCAGCACTTCAATTAAACATGAATACTGAGGTTTTGGTTTAGAAAAAAAATAACTTATATATTAATATCTTTTGCCTTAAAAGAAAAACACAACACGCATGTCGGAAGTTCACCACCGCTGTTCTAGATCAAGATGAAAATATGTGGGAAAGATACTGTTAGTCCCCCTGGCCCACAGCCAACATATCACTAATTACTATACTCTTTTCATCCAACTAAGCACTCCCTTGGAATGAATTTTATCATTACCACCAAACCTGGTGGCAGTTGACATGCAGCCCGAAAGCCTTTTGCCAACTCTGTTACAGCCAGTAAATGGTGAGGTTAGCTGGCTGTCACAGATGCATGGGTCTGTAACGCCTCCCGGTTCTGTGGCACAGAGGCAGTAAATCATGGACTCAGATTCTCATCTTTCATGAAAAGAGTGGAGAGAGGCATAGCCAAGTCTCAGAGATAACTCCTCTTCATTGAGACTTGAGTGCCGAGACTCCAGTAAGTGAATGAATTCCAGGAAAGGCTGTTTCAGTCCTCAGACACTCTGGCAGTTTCAAGCTACAACTACAGCTTTCAAGAAGGAATGTTAATTGAGTAATACATACATAGCCCCTTCTGGGCCTCCCTTGCCTCAGCACTATGAAATGGCAATTGCAGACTCCAGGTCATTGTTGCTCTCAAATGCCCAGTGGAGATTCAGGGTGGGCCCAACCTTACTAGATCCATTGACCTAGGCAAAAAAGGAATGATTTCTTTTGCTCTATATTGTCAAATTGCCCTCCAACAAAATTTTACCAAGTTTTATTCCCACCAGCACTGTATGAGAAGTCCCATTTCTCCAACATTAGATATGACCAAGAGTTTTACATTTACCATTTTAACTGATGAATACACAATAGAATAAGATGCACTATAAAAATGTCATAAGTACATTATTATTCTTTTTTGTGACTTTAAATAATTTTGGGTTTTAATATGTTTCTCAGTCATACATATTCATTTATGAATTTCTCATTATGTCTGGTTTATTTTTGATGTTTGATTTATAAGGCACAAATACATAGTTCCATGTTTAACGTATTTGACAATTTGGTAGTTGATGTACAATACATAATACATGAAGTTGAAAATTTTATGTTTTGATACACTTGTCTACACATAGATACTTGTGAAACCATCACCATAAAGTACATATTCATCATTCCCCAAAATTACCTCCTACTCCTTCATAACATCTCTGTTCCCAGCACCACTCTCACACCAGCCAAACACTGATCTGACGTCTGTCAATACAGGTGGGATGGTGTTTTCTAGACTTATATAAAAGGAATCACACTGTTGACTTCTTTCAGGATAAATATTTTGAGACTCATCCATATTATAAGATGACTCAGTAGTTAATTCCTTTTCATTGTTGGTTAGTATTCCATTGTGTGGGTATACTACAGTTCGTTTAATCATTCACCAACTGAAGGGCAGGATGGGCATTTGCAGTTTCTATTTATTGCAAATAAAGCTGCATAAATATACGTGTACTGGCTTTTAAACAGACACATGCTTTCATTTCTCTTGATTAAATACCTAGGGGTAACATAGATAGATTATATGCCAGGTGTCATATAGCATTTTAAGAAGCAGTTATGCTATTTTCCAAAGTGGTTATGTTACTTCACATTGCAACCAGGAAATTCTATCTTCTTCACATCCTCACCAAACTTGCTGTAATTGGTCTTTTTAGTTTTAGTCATTTCAACATGTATGATGGTTTCTTGCTGTAGTTTTAATTTGTACTTTCCTAGTAACTAATAGTGGTGAACATTTTTCATGTGCTTATTTGCCACTCTACTTAGGTAAAATGTCTGTTTAATCTTTTGCCCTGTTTTATTTTAAATTAGATTGTTATTGAATTGTGAGAGTTCTTTATTTTATTTTGGTTTGTTTTATCAATCAGTACATGTTTGCAGCATATATTGTTTATCTTTCCTATGTGGAGTTGGTACATGTATATAACACATCTCAATTCATTATTTCATCTTCTTTCCTTCCCCTCTCACCCCCTTTCCCTTCTCATTTGGGAGAGATCTACCTCCCTATTTCCTATGATCTTTTATTTTTCTCTTAATTTATGCCTTGGATTTCTCATATAAGAGAACCTTGTGATATTTAAGCCTGTGTGTCTGATTTACAAGTCTTTTATCATATATTTGATTTTCAGATACTTTGCCCCAGTTCATGGCTATCTTTCCATTCTCTTAGCCTTGTCTTTCAAAGAGAAGATAATTTTGATTTTGGTGAAGTTCTACTTACTAAGTTTTTTGTTATGGATTGCTTATTTGATGTTATTTAAGAAATTTGTGCCTAACACAAGGTGTCAAAGATTTCCTCCCATGTTTTCTCTTAGAAGTTTTAAATTTTTTAGGTTTCATAGTTTATGATTTACATTATGATTTATTTTTGCATATAATTTTGAAATATATTTTAAAGTTTGTTTTATGTATGTGGATAACCAACTTTTCCACTACCATTGTTGAAATGATTATCCTTCCTCCACTGGATTGTCTTTGCACCTTCATAGAATATCAGAGATTCATTGATATATTTGTGGTTTTTTACCATTATCACACTCTTAGAAATTGTAAG
>RJWM01036079.1:0-18419 GCA_004363535.1 Dasyprocta punctata | reverse complement strand
GGGAGCATCTGCCTGTGTAAAGCAGGAGACAGAATGATTTATTGGGGTCTGGGGGTGGAGGCTTGGGGGTTGTGGAGTCTTGAGATTGGAGAGGGCTAGGTGCATGCGTAAAAGGGAGTGGGAAGTTTATCTCTGGAATGAGAAGGAAAACTTGGAGTTTACTCTTGGAGAGCTAAGTTGTTTCTCTGGGTCCGGTACCAAGTTGGGGGGATGCTAAGCCCCAGGCTAGCAGAACCTATCACTAACCAACTGACATTCAACCTCTCAGAAACATTACTGCAAGTCCTCGTCCACTTTATTCACTAACTCTGAAACCATGCGACTTCCCGCTCTTTCCCAATGCCGAAATGACCATGAAAAGTAAACACTGAATTGATTCAGGACATCGAAGCAGCGATGGCAGTGCAACTAGAGACACTCATGGAAGGGAATTTCCAGAACTATTTCAGGAAGTGGCAATAAAAATGAGATTAGTATGTTTGAAGTGAGAGAGAGTATTTGGAGTGCAATTAATGTCAAATGACATTTTCTGTAATAATTCTTTTTAAAAAATTAAATGTTCAACATATTTTTGTCACAGTTTTGTATGGTTCTGTCTCTGCAGGGTCTTTTCCCTCATAGACATCAGAAGCTTACACTCCTTTATGTACTTCCATTCTTTCATCCGGTCCTCAGACTTTTGAACACTGTGCCCCACCCCAAAGTCCTGTGCCCCACTAGAAGCTGGCAAGTGCTGTGAGCGAGACTGGTACCAGCAAATCTGGCAGCTTTGTTTTACTCCTCATCTTATAAAACTTGTAGTGACAGTTATCACAATGGGCTGCCGCCTCCTGGAAACGTTCATGAACTTTCATCCTGCTTTCCTTTCACTTGCTCCTTTTTTGGATCTATTGTATGCTTTTGGGGATAAGTTTACTTATTAAGCATTCGTAGTCTTCCCAGGCTTGGCCTTGGTCCTTTACTCATTCTCTGGTATCTAAACAACCTCATCACTGTCTATGATGCCATCTTAAATTCAGACTTCCTTCGAACTCACATGGTTGCCTAATTTGTACTTCAAACAGCGTGACCAAAACAGAACCCAGTGCCACGTGTAGTAAAGTTTGATGGGCCAGCCTGAAATTGGTGGATGTCATTCTGTCCATATTCTTTTGGTTAGTCCTGCCCTAGAATTCAGGGTGCGCCTGCCATTAGGGGAGGTTGGTTGGATGCTCAGAGGAAACAGTTGGGTGAACAGTGAATATGCATCACAGCTAGAAGGAGTATTATACAGCAAAAGTTGCCAAAAGGAATGACTTCTGCAGAGAATACTGATTGATAAGCAATCAGCATCACAAAATGAGGGAGCCCTGGAAATCTTGGATGAAATTCATAATCAGGAGAGGATGCCAAGAGAAGAAAACAAAGGCAGATATTAAAAGCAGCGCATCAAACGTGATTTGCTTATCCATTAAGCTGCCCAAAGCATTAGGTCAGCGAGGAGCATCTCCAAGCATCCAGATGGGGCTTCTCTCAGTTCAGAGGCTTTCAGCATTCTAGCAGGAGGACACCCAGGATGGGTTTAGGTAATGTTCCAGGCACGCTTTCATTTATCACTATCCTGTTTTTTCCATTTTGGTTCCAAGTTTAAAAATGTTTTCTGCTTTGAGATTTCTGATAGGTTTCAAAGGTAGCTGAAGTATTTCAGGTTTTTTTTTCCTCTCCATAAATTTTTCCATCTCTCTCTTCTACCATCTCTGCCTGCCAAATATGTTCTAGGAAGTGTGTCCTCAGAAGTCTAAACACAGACTAGGTGTCTGTCCTTCAGTTCTTATACTTGAATGATTATTTATTTCATGACTGTAAGGTACAAGGGATTGGTCCCATCAGTCCAACTAATGGGGATGATTGCTAGAAGGGAAATTTTTATAACATCTGTGCATATCTCCTTACCTGCCAAATTGAGTCATTCTTACCAAGCATACTACTTACAAAGATGTTTTAGGATAAATTTTTGGAACTAATTGTCAGATTTCTAAAAACATAAAATAATAACCTTGAAAAGCCTATGTTCATTTGCTCTTAATACCCCACCACCACCATTTTCATTACCACTGCTACAATCTCCTAACCATTCTGCCTGCCCTTCAGGTTTTTGAAAGGTGCCATGCATGAAGTGAGGCCAGGCCATTAGTGGACCCTATTTTGATTGCTTACAAGTTACATGACCTTAACAAGTCACTGAGCATCTTTCTATCCCAATGTTTCCATCTATAACATAAAGAAAGAAATGGGATCTATTCAAAAGGTAGGTCTGAGGAGTAGATGAATTAATTCTTGCATAGCACTTATGCAGTGCTCAGGGTGTGTTTAGGTTTTATTATTATTTATTATTTTTGTTTTAATTAGCTCAGAAAGCCAGGGACTGAGTGTTGAACCTGTTCATTTTCTGACCACCAATCCTCAGTGATTCTGCTTCAGTGATTCTGCTTCAGTGAATAAAATGTGATTGCTATCCAGGGCCTTCATGATCTTCCCCAATGCTCACTTCCAGCACATCCTTTTTCCTTCTTCAGACTCCTGTGCACCTTAGCACACACTGTTCTCTTTGTCTGGAATTTTTACCTTCTAGATGGAAGTTGTACTTCTGGTGTGGTACTTTCCTCTCATTCTCAGAAGATATGGTTATTTCCCTGCAGCTCTTTTCTAGCACCTCAAACACCTTTATGACTTTCCCTTGGAACTGCAGATATGCAATGATGAGTTGGTAATCAAAGCTAGAGCAGGAAGGCATTTATTTTCCCTTGAACACTCAGATTTGCTCAGGCTGATCCATGACTTTTTTTTAGGCTGACCCATGACTTTCAAGCAATGCAATTACCTCATCTATAATGTGAGGGAACCAAAACATTCTCTGATCCCTTTTAGGTTATTATGAACAAGTTTAAATGAGATCAACCATGTGAAAGTCTTATGGGAGTACTATCAAGCGATGTAAATGCACAAAGCATCCCTGTTATTATAATCAGCAAGATTGAAAGGAGAGGAGAGTATGCTTCAGACTTGGAACTGTTGCCAGTCGTACTCAGTTTGAGAACTGTTCTGGTTTGATCTTAAATGTACCCCAAAAGCTCATTTGTTGAAGGTTACATCCCCAGCTGATGATGCTATTGGGATGAGGTGGAAACTTTGAAGACGTAGCCAAGTTGGTGGAAGTAGGTCACTGGAGAGGTGCCCATGAAGAGCATGTGTTGGGACTCAAACCCCGTCCTTTGTTTTTCCCCACCTGGCTGCCATAATGTGAACAGCCATGATTACTGCATACTTCCATCATGATGTCCGCCTTTGCCTCAGACTCAAAAATCAGGGTGAAATGTTCATGGACTGAAAGCTCTGAAATCATAAGCTAAAAATAAAATTCCTACATTTAAGTAGTTTATTTCAGGTAGATGGAAATCTCATAGGTGCCTACTCTGTGTTGTGAGTCCCATTTAAATTTTACAACAAGGCTCAGAGATGCAGAAACCTGCCCAGTTCCTATGGTTGGTTGGTAATAAACTCACAGGCTAAGGCCAGGACTTGACCATCTGGCCCTGGAGCCTGGGTTCCTGGAAGTGGCTACCTGCCTACAACCCCATGAGTGATACAAGGATTGTAACTATGGAGTGTTTGAAGCACCATCTCCAAAGTGGAGCTATAAGCTAAGAGAACTTCAGTCCCTGCTGGGGAAATATTTCCAGATACAGTCACCTAAATTCAGCCCAGAGATTGGAGCCATAAGAACCATTGGAAGGGCTTCAGGGTCTGTATTGAGAAATCTTTCAGAAGATTCAAAGTTTCAATCCTGTGGTAAAAAACCATTGCTATTAAATATTAGTTATTTAAGGACAAACCAGGGTACCATCTGAGGTAAAGACATGAATAAATGACACTTGTCCTTAAGAATCTTTCAGTGTACAGGCAAAACAGAAATAAGATCTAATGACACTGATGTGCAGGTAATAGACTGTGGAAAATGAATGCCAGGTTTTTCCTGGGAGCCTTGGAAGCCTTTACTGAGGAGGATAACATTTGAGCAGAGACTCGTAGGATGAAAAAGACCTTATCAAGTAGAGTAAGTGGCCAAGGTGGTACTTATTAAACACAAAAAGTTTCATCCCAATTTGGTATTGAAGAGGTTAGTGATTTTAAGGCAAGACTGGAGAAGGAAAACCCTAGCCATGGTCATTTGACCTTCTCATTCCAAGTGACTTTCTCCTCCAGACAGGGCCAGCTGCTCCACTCATACTTGGATCCTTTGTTATTAGGATCTATTCTTCACGTGAACTTGGACATCCCTCCCTGCCTCTTACCTCTCACCCTCCTTACTTCTGCCTCCTCCTTCCTGCCTCCCTCACAGAGGAATGGCTTGTCTTTCTGCCTGTTCTAGCCTCCAGCTCTCTCAATCTGGATGGCTTGCAGTTCCTTTTCTGTTCACCGTTGCCTTAGGACATCACATCATGGGGGCCTTTGATGGCTATTTGTACGATATGTTGGCTAAGGTGTTTTCTTTGTCCAAATACAGAAAAGTTTATTTTTAATATAGAAATGATTCACTTCAATAGCCATTTTGGGAAACCCAAAACATTTTACATAAAAACATAGTCTAAGGGTGATCAAACATAAAAATTAAATAAAAAGACCCTATTCTGTTTATATAAAAATTGAAACTTATAAGTTCTGTTAGATCTATTTGGATTGGGTTGCATATGAGCTGTGCTTTGGTGGAACACAAGTGTGAATTATTTATGGTGTGCAGGCCAAATGCTATGCTTTATGGAGGTACTGTTTACATGATTATGTTTATGTGTTCTTCAGAACTATGCAATTTGGTCTTGTGTCTGTTTAGCTGATTATGAACTAGGCAGTGGAGACTTAAATGTTATTATAAATTAAACAAAATTTTATCATTCCAAAGAGTTTGCATATATAGCATTATCTCCTATTTTGTCCTGTGGCTTTGGAGGCCTAGGGCCAAGTGAAATCAGGTGTGCCTAAAACAGATTCTTAAGGCATTCTAGACAAATTTGAATGATTTTCTCAATAATTTCACTTGCTCACTAATGATGCCATAACAATTTTAATACATGCACTACTGCAATCTATTTGAATGAGCCCTTGTGGCTATGGGCTGTGGGCTCACCACTCTATTGGTTCTGTTCTCTCACTGTCAGTGCCCCTGGTGTCTTCATCCCTTCTCCTTCTGCCTCATCCAAGAGGTTGACTGTGGAGAATGAAGTTGCAAACTAGGATCTCTCAGTTCCAATCACTGGCATTCTGTGTTCCCTTCTATTTTTTATTGACCAGTATCATATTTTTCAATGTGTTTATTCTAAATCTTTTCTGGCCTGCTCAAATCTTAGCCCTCTTTCCTACCTGGTTGTCTTTGGTAAATGACCTGTATTTCCACTTTACTGTGGAAACTGATGGGAGCACCAGAATTCCCCTTACCCCATTTCTCTGAATCTTCATGTTGGTTCTGCTTCCCATGCAGTTCAGAGGGAGAATTATGCCTCGCCTAGCATTTCCATTTGCTTTCTTTTCCCTCACTGGCTCAGGAAGTCCTCTGTGGCTTCACCCCATCAGTTCTCCCTACTTGCTCTTACCCCACCCTCCTCCCACCTCCCCAGTCACCACACTTACTCTGCTCCCAACATCACACCACTGCTTTTAAAAAGTATCCTGGTGAACTGGCCCCTAAGCACTGTTCTTCCGTCCTAAGTTTTTAGTAGAGGTGATGGTCCTTTCCTCCTCACCCTGGCCTCCTTCTGGGACCCACCAAAGTCATTTAACTAAATGCATCTCATTAGGGCTAGTCTAATCTTTCTTTCATTGCAATTTGTTTTTTAAAATTAATGTCTATTTTATCAAATTGACATACATATATCATTGGAAAGTCAAATTAGCATATGACAAGTTTGAATAACAAAGTGCAATGGTTCTAAACTCACCTGTGCCCAAGTTTCCCCTGTCCTTTTCCTGAGAGACAACCCCTTATCCATTTCATCTGCCACTACATACTTTAGCATTTTACCTTTTTTCATAGTAAATGCAAGTTTAGTTCTGCTACTCTCCCATCCCTCTCTTTATACATACCTGTTGTCCCCGCTCCTTCAAATGCATTTTGGTTAGATGAGTACTTGATATTTGTATTATTGTACCTATATAAATATTGTTCATAACTGAAAGTTGCAGTGCATGCAATAATGATTTTCTTCCTTTTTACAAAAAAATGAACTTTAGATTTTGTTTATAAATAATCGTGAAGGTAGTACATATAGTTCCTATATGTCCCGCAATGTTTTGCTACAAGTAATGAGCCCATATTGATACATTATTATTTTAATAAACTAAATTCTGTACTTTATTCAGATTTCCTTAGTTTTTATTTAATGTCCTTTTTCTGTTCCAGAATCCATTTTATGATACCACAACCCAGATACATTTTATATCTTGTGTTCCTCTTGCTTGTGACGTTTCTCAAATTTTCTTTGTGTTTAATGACTTGCTTACTTTTTCTTGCAGTAAAATTTGCCTTTTTCTGTTTTGCTTTGTTTGTTTGTTTCTTTTTTTCTTTCAGTTGCTGCTTTGGGTATTTTTGAGCTGTGGGAGTTGTTTTTTGTTGTTGTTGCTGTTGTTGCTGTTTTTTCTGATTGCTAAGACACTTGTTCTTCTCATAGTGTTGAGACACTAAACAACTTGCATAGGTAATTTAACCATTCTAATTTTTTTCCCTAGACCTCTCCCTTCTGGGAATCTCCATTGTCCTCTCTAAACTGGTTCTCTCTGGGTTTGGTGTAGAGTTATCCTTGAATTCTCCTTGCTTTCAGTTTAGTGACTGCCTTTACTTTTCTTCTAGTATTTCATTGCTACTTGTGTACATCTTTTCTTCAGCCTTTTGTGACTTTAGTCTGTTATGGTGTTGTGTGTCTTGTTGAAAAAATTCCATCATCAGACTGTCATCTGATCTTGCATTTCACAATATCTAGTGGAGTGAAATACAATCTTCATGGAAACATTACCTTCTCATCAAATCTACCTTGATCATCATTTTAAGTTCCATTTTCCCTCCTTTTTGGTATTCTTGCTTCCACTTATCCTGTACCAATTGTAAGACACTGAATTGCAAATAAAGTTGCTTTCAAAGAATGATTTCCCTAAAATTTAGATATCATCACCATTGGATGAAGATAATGCGTGATAATTCTAAAGCTGATTCATAAACTTCCAATTGGTTGGTGGGCCTGCAGGTCCATGTCCAGTGGCAGACATGGTCTCCATTCCACAGTATGGGGTTTGTTAAAGTTGTCAAGAATAATTCCTACTTTAATGATACTAAGATAGAAGGAGATGAAAGAGTGAACTGTTTACTATGCTTGGAAGCACTTGATGGTTCAGATTAAAAATAAGTACAACACACAGGAACATTGTTCATGTAACTAATGGAGATAAATCCTGTGAGACTGTGTATGATCAGGTAGAAAGGGATATAATAGTATGTTCAGCATATTCATGAACTCCCTAAATATGATGTGAAATTTGCCTGTCAAATTGTGCTACAAATATGAATGTGGTGGTACATGCCTGTAATCCCAGCACTTGAGAGGCTGAGGCAGGAGAATTGTTGCAAAGTGAGCTCAAAACCAGCATGAACTGTATAGGGAAACTCTGCTTCAAAAAGGCAAAAAAAAATGTGCTTCCATATGATAGGGCTTGCTGCTGACCCAAGGACTTCTTGACAGTGTGGCAGGGACAAGGTCTACAAAAGTGAAGTGGAGGTGAGTAGAGTTGAATATAATGAAGAAAACATTGGTCATCAACCTGGTGGCTTCACCTACTAGCTTACTAGTTAGATTTTGGTATTGCCAGAACTGCCACTAATGATAAAGTTTTTGGAGCCCTTCAAGCTTATCTATCCCTCATGGTTCCACATGATTCCCTGATTAGATTCTGAAAGCAAGGAGTTTGAATAAGAAATACTGTACTTAAGAAGCACAATATGGGTCAGAATAGTGCAGATGATATGGGGTACCTAATGGAAGAAGATGAAGATACTTATAAGAAGTGGTTCCCTCAGTAAAGAACAGTGTAAATCTAGACATGGAGATAAAATTTTTATGAGACAGCTCATACTGTTATATGAAAGAACCCAATCTATAAGAAGAGGCCCCAAGAGAGAAGTTTAAAAGAAGAGGTAGAACCACTACAAAATGTCCCTTGCCCAGAAGAAAGATTGGATAGTTCAAAAGAAGTCAAGCTTCCTCAGATCTCAGAAGCACTCTGCTTCAAACAAAACAATTTTCTATGACAATTTTTCAGACAAATACAATAAACTTATTAATCAAGCAGGGAATAAGTGAAATGATCACCTGATGGATATAAACAGAGTCTGAAAGACAGAAGCTAGTAGACCCAGAGTCATTAGCTATCTTCTGCACAGGGAGGAGATAGCTTGTTGGTGGGGCTCCTGTAGGAGCTGATCTCTATGTCAACAGGTGGTTGCTGCAGGCTGACTCTAACTTTGATGACATTAAGAGACCAGACTACAAGCCAGCAAGGACTTCTGAGGCAGGTAAAGGATGTCTTATGCTGGGGGTCTGGGCTTTGATGCCATCCCAGCCATCCTACAGTGAGTCCTGTAAGGGCAATGCCTCTCCATGATTATACTTTCACGATCACAACAGTAACAGCAGCCATCTTAGAGAGAAGTAGCAGAATCATCTCTGCAGAAGACTTGGACATTATTTGTTTTTCTTTGAGTCCATTTGAACCAGAAGAGTTTGTCTTATGTTTTACTCAGTTTAGTATAAAGAATCTACTGGTAGCCTGGCATGGTGGTACATACCTATAACCCTAGCATTCTGGGAGGTTGAGATAGGAGGATATCAAGTTCAGTCACAGTCTGAGCAACATAATGATGTAATGAGACCATGTCTCAAAATAAATGGGCTGAGAACGTAGCTCCAGTTGAAGACTCTCATTCAATATTTAGTACTAAAACCCATTCTCAGTATAAAGATATGTATTAACTCAATGAAGTAAAAAGTGACAAATGAGGATATTGATAAGGAGAAGGTCTGAGTGAAAAGAAAAAGGAAACCAATAAAAAAAATATGGTGCCCATAGAAGACTTGCACTTGAGTCCTGACAAATTAGTAAGTGATGAACCCACCACTGGATGCTGCAAAGATGCCTCTGTCTTTGCCACAGCAAGGCCTGATCGCCACATTGCCAGCATTAACAAATACCCTGCAGAAACTCACCAACTCTACAAGCAGGAGGCCTCAAGTGATCTCAAAGAGCAGTAATGTAAATAATACTTTATTTCAACAAACTATTTTCATCCCGGTGCAAGATGACTTGAAGCATTCAGTTCTCAGGGTAGAAGATCAGAGACAGTGCTAAAAATGACCCCAGCAATAAGACTAAAGATCAGCTTGGGCTGTTTCTAATTGTCAAGCAGATACTGGTTTCAGTTTAATTGTGTCTCTAAGGCTGTCTGAGATTCTCAGCATGGTGTCACCACTCAAGATCATCACAGAGACACACTCAGCCCTCCATGCAGACTTGCAGGAGGTGCAGAAGGATTTGTGTGCATCTGTCCTCCCTTCAGTCAAGGCACACTTCCTGGGCTCTGAAGTGTATCTGCCACGATAAGCAGACTTAAAAGACAAAAATCTCCGGTGAATTGCTGGTAACCCCTCAGTATCTACCATCCTCCTTACTTAAAGATGACACAAATGAAAACAGTTACTAAAGATAGATCGTATATACGTCTGTTCAGAATAAGATCACTTTGATCAATTCTCTCTTGACAAAACTATATAAAATTTTAGCTCAATGAATGTAATTCTTATTCTAGATCCTAAGGAGCAAGAAAATGTATGAAAACTACATTGAGTTGGTGGTTAACACATTTTTTTGCCTCTAATTTAGGACTGTCTCAATGTTCTCCTTAACCTTCTCCACATACAGCACTGTAACAAAATGAGATCTATTCCTGAGATGTTATGAAAGTTAAAAAAGAAGATGCATATGGAAATGTCAGCTCACTGCAAGTACTCAATAAAAACGACTTTGAAAATAGTTGCTTTTCTTGAACCCTTATAGTCCCCTCTAAGTACTTTTTTCAGCAAAGAATTCAACAAATTTATCTTGAGTTTCCTTGAATTCCACACATTTACACAGGAATGGGTCCTAAAGATACACCTTAGGACAAGACATGCCAGAGTAACTGGATGAGAATCCTGGTGAGAAAATCCACATGTCAAATTCATTACTAGAGCAGGAATACATTGCTTCAACTGAGCTGTCAAATGATCCTCATGTGCATTATTTCCCTGCCAGTGCATCCAGGTGGCGTGGACCTGAGGCAGCTTCAAAATGATTGCTGGGAGTGTCCCTTCCTCTGGAGGAAGAGGAGGGTCAGAAGCAAGGGGCCATACTTTAGGATGGGAGGGGGAAGGGGAAACCCTCTCTATGAGTTGCCACAAGTTCTGGGACTTCAAAGTAAGTTTTAGATGTGCTTCTGTTAAGTATACAAAGGACTGGAAAAAGAAAAAGAAGAAAAAATAAAAAGGAGAAAGGAAAGGATATTTTCTGCCAAGTTTGTGGAAATACTGTGTGAAATGCAATATAAATCAGATGGCTCACTCTGGAAAATGAATCACGCTTACTGGACACTCAGGCATGTGCTATTTTTAGCCTAGCAAAGAACAACACAAAGTCCACTGTTAAGATGGCTTTGTGGCCATTAAGAAAAGAGATAAGCGGAGAGCCAAAACTGCCTTAAGGGTGTGTGGAGATGTGACCAACCTCAGCTGTGGCTTACCGCATATGGATTCCCATCTGTGCTAGTCAGGGCACAGATGGAGGAGTCCTGTGATTTATCTTTCTAGACATCAATTGCCTTGTGAAAAAGGACCTTGGACCACCCAGTTTCAGTATTCTTGTCATACTCAGCCTCTGTGAGCAGCAAATCACAGCAGCAGATACTGACTGTGCACTGTGTGCTGGGGCGCATTGCTCAGATACTTAGAAGTGTTGTCTCCTTCACACTTTCTAAACAACCTTTGGAGTAAGTAAAACTATTTTCCTTGTTTTAGACCAGGAAATGAAGTCTGAATAACTGAAGACAGTTCAAAGCTGCAGTGAGTAGAAGGCTCTGGTTTTAGCACAGTGACCCTTAGACCTGTCTGTGGGAGCACTGTGTCAGCAGGAAGGATTTGGTTTTTATGGTCTCCAAATCAAAAGGATGAAGAGGAGCACTCTGCTGTGGTTGGGGTAGTGGGTAGAGCTCAGGTGTATAGTCTTTGTCTAGTGTCTTAGTCACTTAGTCATGTTAGAAATAAATTTCAAATTGTCAGTGCAGATAATAAAGCACCTAGACATCAAGAAATCTCTACAAGGCACTTTACACCTGCAGAAGGTGCTAGCATGAAGTAGCAGGTATGCAGGACAAAGGAGGGTTGCTCCTTTTACCCCCAAAGGTCAAGCAGCTGACCTTTAAATTCATTTACAATCTGTCAGTTTACTAAATTGAGAGGCACAAGTGGTGGGGGATTGGTGTGTTGCTGAGTAATTTAGAGAGTGGCTGTGGCAGGAAAAGTCCTTGGTTCTTATGGTAAGGGAGAGAGTGGTTAGAGGGGAAGTGTGGTATAGAATGGACAGTTCTTGGTTCTTTATCTTGGAAACCAGCTGTGTTCTGGGAAAGTATAGTCACCATTTCTTGGAGTGGCTCAGGATATTAATGGGTTAATGAACTGGGGCAGGGGGAATAATGAATAGATGGCAGGTCATTTAAACCCAAAGTGGAGTTGCTTTGGCCTTGTGCTTTGACAGAAAAGACAAGGCCTATTTGTTATAGTCACAAAATACCCAACAACCACAACTAAAAGAAGAGGTTTATTTTAACTCACATAGTTTCAGAAGTTCATCCTTGCAAGGTCTTTGCATGGTGGAAAGGCCTGAGCAAAGGAAAGCTACTCATATCATGGTGGCCAGGAAGCAAAAAAAGAAGGCAGGAACTGGAGGATGAAATATGCCCTTCAAGGTCATACTTTCGGTGAACAGCCACTTCCAGTTAACCCCTTTCTTTTAACAGCAAGTTGGCTATATTGCTCTCATGATTCAATCACCCTCAAAAGCCCAACCTATGAGTATGTGAGTCCTTTGGGGAATATTCTTGATCTAGACCATCATACCTAACATGTGCTAGGTCCTGGGTTTTACCCCTAGCACAACACAGCAAATATGAGCCCAAGGAGGAGCAGAAGGCCAGCCCAGGTCCAACCTAATCCAATGGTGGTTACTTGTCAACCCCAGGAGTTCCCTCCTAATACACACGTACACACACACACACACACACACACACACACACACATGAATGTCTTCTTTTACACTTAAATACCAGGACTCAGGAATTCAGCTGAGGACAAGAGGAAAGGGTTTCTTTGAGAGTTACTGAGGAATTCTTTAGGACCCATGGGTCACAATTCTGGAATTATGTGTAGTCCCAGCTCTGCATTACAGTGACCTAGAAATCATCAAGTCTTAGCATTTTAAAGTTCAAAGGGCTTTTTCCATCCAGCTATTCTAGTGCATTAATGCCTTTGAAACCAGGCCCCAGCTGCCAGGACACAGATGCCCAGACTGCAGTGAATCAGGCCTCTCTGGATTTCTCCCAGGAAGGCTGATCAAGAAGGTCAGGCTGAAAGTAGAAAACTTTCTGGACCAAAAGACCCCCCCGCTACATGAGTCTAGACACAGACACCATGCTGAGGTGAAGTGGTGCCCACAAATTTAGAAGCTGGCCTCTCAGAAGGCATCTGGAAATGCTACTTGGCCTCATGTCAGGTATCAAGACCTTGGATAACTAGACATCCAGATGCCTCTGCCTTTCCCTAACATAAAAATGTGATTGTGTCAGCCTCCTAGGTATCTCTAGATTCAATTTCATTGCTTTGACTGATAGAAGATCTAGTCACTTGAAAGTGTGTTTCTAGGAAAAATGTTAATGATAGTTCAGTCTTTATTTTTCAGTGTTAGATTATCCTGTTAGTGGATTATCTAAATTTTTGTTCCTTCTCTTCTCCCTTGCATTCTTTCTTTTCTGTGTATGTGTGTTTTGTGTTTTTTACATTTTGGATATTGGATATTGGATACATTTGATAATAGAAAGAAATAAAGAGTAAGAGAAGGCCCAATCACAGACTTTGGTCTGGTGCTGGCAGGGAGAAAAACGTTGACAAGGGCTGGACAGCTCTGTTCAGACATGTGGGGCTCTTGCCAGGCTGGTGCAAATATCCTGGTGCCTTACTTAGATCAGTCAAGTACAGGTAAGAGCAGAGGGAACAGGACCATGGGTGGAGTTCTAGAGACAGATTGGGCAACTTTGAGGAATCAGCTGTACAGAGTGAGCTCTGGGCAGGCAGAGGAGAGAAGGGGATCTGGGAAGCTGGTCAGTGAGACCAAGTCTGTTAAGGGAGGGGAGCATCAAGTGTCACCTTTGCTCCAATATCAGCCCTGCCAGTGGTAAAGGTACCTGTGTGTAGGTTGCACTTTGTTTTTCATGAAAGCAATATAGTGTGATGGAAAAAACATTAGACTAAGTGAGCACTAAAGAAACAGCTTCTTTCCTGATTCTATTAAATATGTGTGTGATCTTAGGCACTGAATTCTTTTTATATTCAATTTTTGCTATCTGAAAGTGAAGAGGTTGATTTGGATGGGCCTTGAGATTTCTTTCAACTCTAAATTATGATGATGATAACAATTAACGACAGCAAAATATACAATGCATCTACTGATAAGAGGTACTTCTTCAGGGACCCATGTTTGCCCCTGTAAATTCTGGGTGGGAAAAGCTGTCCCTGAAGAGAGCATGCTGCTACTTCTTACCACCTTTCATTAACCCCAAGAATTATATGGGTTGTATACTCATTAACCAATTGCTGTGACACTCACATGCGAACAGAAAAGTAGATATAAGGAAGTCAGTTAGGAGTGGGACTGACTTCCAGAGCCAGTCAGCAACACTTACCAGCCCCGGTGCTTCCGTGTTCTCAACATTTAAAAAATCCAGATAAGGGTTTAACAGGCAGCTTAGAGGTAAAGTGTGTGCCTAGCAAGTGCAAGACCCTGGGTTCTGTCCTCAGTACCGGAAAAAAAAAGAAACAAACAAACAAAAAAAAAAAAACCAGCTCATAGATGTTTGTTGTATTATTCTTTCTACTTTTTCTTGTGTTTTAAATACTTGATGATGAAGGCAATTTTTGGTGGTTTACTGAAGAAATACATTCAGTGTGGTTGAGCAGATAAGTATATTTTGGAATCGGGCAGGCAAATTGACAAGGGATTGGAAACTTAGGGTTACTGATAGGAAACATTTACCTGCACTCTCCAAATAGGGACTTCTCTGACTTCTCCCTCTCCTTTCTGCTTACCCTTCTGACATGGATCAGATGTAGCTCAAGGAGGTGAGGACACAGCAAGGGTGATCCCCTGTGGCTTTCCTGTTTGTAACTTATTTCTACATTGTAGGTTGGGATACCCTCAATTTTGCATCCTGGGCACAGTAGGGAAATACATTCCCTTGTAAATTTATCCTAACCTTCTCAGGGTATAAGGAAGTAGCACTAGAAATACACAAGGAGAAGACAAAGGTCTTGGTTTCCTCCTGCTTTCTGAGTTGTGATTTTTTTTCCTTTCCAAAACACAAATATTAATGCAGGCACAATAGCTTGATGAGAGCGCACATTCCAAGCCACACGCAGAAATGGCATTTATGGATTCTAGGTCTGCTGGAGGCCTTTGGCTCACAGGCAGGAAGGAGACTGGGATATGGTTTGTAGGAGCAGAGCAGCCCTTTGCTTTCAAGAACTACTCTTTGAGCATCTGCTCAGACTGGCAACAGTGCCGAAAGCTAAAGATGAGGAATTTACATAAAACAGAGAAACCAGGGACTTCAACTCTGACAGTATCCACAGTCATTCCTGTCTCTAACCCTCCTAGTTTTACATAAATCAAATTCTTGACAATATTGGTCTATTTCCTGTATAATGGGAATCTTAAAGATGTTTGCTTCCCTTTTGTTCATTTCTTTTAAGCAAAGAAGTCACATGTTAGAAAGCAAATGTTTCTTTTCCTCTCTTTTAAGAGTTGGTATTTGAGAAAGTTGTCTATTCTATAAAGTGAAGTGTAAGATTAAACTGATGAAGTTCAGACTATGCTGACATAAAAAAGAGAGACTGAGGGCCTTAAATTGCCAAACTCTGTCTTATATGTTCTCTTACAAAACTTTTTCCTGATTATCTATATTATTACTTAAGTTCTTTTTGGTTGTACTGTACTTGCCTAAAATTCAGGATAGCTAGATTTTGACTTTAATGACACTCTTAGTTCTTTTAAAATGAAATCAAGTTTTCTTAGTTTGGTCCTAAAAGTTGGTATACTATCATCTGAAGAAACTTCAGACAGAAAACAAACAAAAACCAAAAGCAAAAAGAACTCCCATCTTTTCCAATTTAAACAAAGTGCTTCCCTCACTACCTTCCTTCCATGGATCCAGAGTAAAACAAACTGAACTGCAACACCAGGGATTGAACTCATAACCTCGTGCCTGTCAGGGCAGGCACTTAAGCCACTGAACCAAACTTGCAGCACTGGTCTTTTGAGGCAGGGTCGCACTATGTAGCTCAGGCCAGCCTTGCGCTCACATTATAGCCCAAGCCGGCCTCAAACTCACAACGCTCCTCCTACCTCAGCCTCCCAAGTGCTGGGATTAAAGGCGTGCACCACCATGCCCAGCTCAGATATGCTTCTTTATACTATAGTAAAATGGGCTTTGAAACCAAACAAACATGAATTTGAATGCCAATTCTAGTACATAGTTTGATCTTGAGTAATTGGGTGAGTTTCTTGTCCACTAAGAGCTTCAGTTTTCTTACATTATGACAATATTAGATAAACCTTTCAGTTGGTTTTGAGAATTAAAGGAGATCGTGTATATAACACATACTAAGTACAGATAGTAAATGCTCAAGAAAAGTGAGATTTCACCACTTCCTGATATTTTATGCCTCAAAAAACCACATCTTGTAGATTATGCTTAGATCAGTCAGATGGAGGCCTGTTAGGGGAGAGCAAATTGAAACACAAAGAGAAAGGGCTGAAGAACAGGCAAGTTCCAAAGGTTCATAAGCTTCAGATATTCTCTACAAAGGGAAGGTGGGGAAAAGCAGGAAAGGGAGATGGAGGCACTAGCAAAGGGAGGTGCTAATAGGGACATGGGAGACACCTGGTTCCATCCAAGCTGACCCACCCTAGTAGGCACCATGACCCCAAGTGAAACTTTAGGAGGGGAAATGGAGAAAAATATCCATCATGCAGCCATGGGCCTGAATCTTGCAGAGAAGTAACAGGAGAGACATAGGAATTTTTGAAGAATACAAGAACTAAAGAAGCCTTTCTGTCTATGTGTAAAGTTTGTCTAATTGGCTAGATTTTCCTTATTTCTGGAGTACATGGAAAAGAAGTCAGGGCTAGAATGGGTTCTCAAAAACCTTAACAACTACAGTTGCACTGTTTTCTAAAAATATTTTGTATGTTATTATCAATGATGATACTAGTAATCTTGAGCACTTTAGGTTGACTCAAATGTTAGTTGGCCAGTACCTGAACAGCTTGATAAATACAAAAAAGAAACCATTGAGAGTAGAGATTTGTATTTATTTTGTTTTTAAAGAAGAAATTCATTTTGCTACAGTTGAATGAATGGGTCTCAATGTGTTTTGGACAAAAAGATTTCACCATGGTGACAGGTGATCATGATGTGTTTCCTGATGCTGAAGAGTGTAGCAGGATCATCTGAGGAAGTTTGTGTTTGGTTCTCATTTTCAGCTTTTTCCTATTCTTCTACAGAAAGGATTCTTGTCTGTACTGTGACCACCTGGGATTTGGATTTAAATTTTTAGCTCATGATCCCTCTCCAGTCCACCTTCACTGATGAGAGCAGACAGGACATTTCAGGTTCTGGGATGGGCAACTGGCAAGTCCTTTCCAGGGAAAGAAGCTGATCGCATACAGGAAACGATTGTTTGCAGTAACCAACCCTGATTGTCCCACTGGGAAATGGACAGGGACCCAGAAAATCCTGGGGTCACTTACAGGCATTTCTAGAGGCTCCCTGTTTCACTCAGTATCAAAGGAAGCATGATTTCTGTGAAGGGGTGGGTGTTGGTTGTGTCAGCATGTCAGTTTATGACATGTGTCATGAAGCATGCTGGATACAATTCCTCTTCAGAGTTAGTCATGTGGACTTGAGAGCTCCTTCACTACTGAAAGTGATGATGTCTCCCTGAGTGGACTCACGAAATTTAATCTCTATCACCAGTTTTTTTTTTTTTTTTCTTAACATAAAGAACATACCTGCCAGGGTCATAGAATCAGGTTGAGTTTGATTTGGATTATGGTTATCAGGGAGTGTTATGGCTTGTCTCTAGATGTCCCCCCACTAAACCTCATGCAGTCATATCGGAGGCTTTTCAGAGGTGGCTGGATTTAGAGTGTGATGCTGGGATTAAAAATATGACATTACGATTGATTCATGGTGCTATGCTAGGATTAAGGATTCCCCTTCCTGGGTGTGAGCACTACCCACCCTAAGGGCATACAGCCTGGATAAAATGTAAAGGACAGAAAAAAAGGCTGCTGTTGCTGCTCACTGCCTTCTGCCTGCCATGAAGTATTTCTCCTCTGCCATGCCAGCCTGCCTTGGAGCAAGCCAACTATAAACTGAAACCTCTACAGACTGTGAGCTACAATAAAACTTTTTTCCTTTAACTTTAGGTGTCAGGTATTTTGTCTCAGCAATGAGAAAAGTAACTAAGAGAGGGAGTAACAAAGGACTCCTCCCCACAAATAGAAGTTAAAACAAGATATACTTATTTTTAAGTAAAAAAAAAAGTCCAGATCTAGTTTGGTGGCCTCAAGGTATCAATAATCCAAGTGACTTCTATATTCTTTCAGCTTGTATTTCCAAGGTGACTTAATGTACAAAATAAAATGAAGGCCCAGGGCATTACTCAAGGACAGCACACTCTGGCACACCTGGAGACTCAGTTCTCCATGTGTTGCTGAATTCCCCTATAGAGATGACTCATTCCTACATGGGAGGTACCATAGGAAGTTACATATTTTTCTTGGTAAAATTTTTTTGAACAATAAAATTGAGCAGAAAGTAGAGTCCTTTATACCCCTTTACCTCTACATGGTTAGCCTCCTGTACTATTGATATTTGCTATAACTATGATGTATTTGTTACAATGAACCTACTTTGAAACACCATTATCACCCAGAGCGTATGGTATCACCCAGAGTCCATAGCTTACATTAGGACTTTT
>RJWM01036078.1:0-18410 GCA_004363535.1 Dasyprocta punctata | reverse complement strand
TGTCTCAGTTACTGTCTAGTTGCAAGTGAGCACCCATGTTCTCTGAAGATGGGCATAGGCTCTGCTGACAGTGGTAGCATGCTGCTGTGTGAGGCAGAACCAGCACCTACTCAGCCTGTGCTCAGGGCTGGCATCTGTGTCACAGCGGTCATGTAGACTTTGGGGACTCTGTAAGATGATCATTTATGCTTCCTACAGTACAGCTGTCCTGTGAACACACAGAGCTGGTGCCAGCCAGTCTACATGTGCTTGTCTGTGACTCAGTGGGCACTCTGGGTAAGTGGGCTTTTTAGGTGAGGGTTGGAGGTCTTGCACACACCTGTTAGTCTAGGCAGGCAGGCTCTGCTAGCATACCCTTCGCCTGTGTATCCTCTCTTTGGCCTGAGCTTGGCAAGGAAAGAAATCAGAGTATAAGTATAAATATATTGCAATCTCCCATCTCAAGTAACTTGGGGTGGTTGAATCCTGGGATATAGGTAAAGATCGAAAGTTAGCAAGGCTCAGAGGACACCAGTGAAAGCAGACATGAAGTAAAGAGGTTCCCATACTGGAAAAAACATTTTCCATGGCAATCATTCTGCAATCCTAAACACAAAAGAAACAAAGAAAAAATAGATATATGAGAAGATAGGTCAATAAAGCATCTCCAATACATCTAACTCCCTCAGAGATGATCTCTGCAGCACTGAAAAAGAAGGGGAAGAACAAATGAAAACAGAATTATTCAAAATGACATCAGGAGAGATAGTAAAAAGTAGCAAAAAGGCATTCAGCAAGTTCACAGAAAATATAAGTATTAAGTTACTGGATCAAATAAACAGGAATAAATGAGTCTAAAGAAGACAGTAGTGAAAAGCTAGAAGAGCTAAACAAAATGATGAAAAACATGCATGACCAAAACAGAAAAGAATTAGCATCCATAAAAAGATTCCAAAAGAAATTTCAGGAATTTAAAGCTTCTATTGAAAGTATGAGAAGCAGAAGTGGTCAATGGGAAAACAGAGTGTCAGAAGTAGAAGAAAGGGCTGTCATCACTGACCAGTTGACAAATGACACTACTTAAAAAAAGAGAATATAAAGATAGATCTAAGAGCTACTAGATGACACAAAGAAAAGGAATCTAAGATTAACTAGGGAAATAGCTGAAGATAACACAAATGACATTAAAAAACATCTGTTTAGTAAAATAGTACCAGAGTATTCCAAGTAAAGAAAAGGAATTTAATATACTGATGAAGAGTCATATTAAGCCCCAAATAATCACGATCAGGAAAGTATTTCTACATGATGCATGATAGTAAAAATATCAGAAGTCCAACACAAGAATAGAATTCTTAAAGTGGTGAGAAAAAAGAAACAAAACATTTATGAAGGAAAACCCATTAGGATTACAGCAGATTTTACTTTATTTTATTTTTTCATTTAAGAGGAAAAAAGACACATATAAGAAAGACAAAAGGCAAAAGAGACAAACGACTAGAGTAAATGCACAACAGTAACATTACAGGTTTACAGAACAGGATGATAGAAACTTGACAATGGTTCCAATATTGCGTATCGTTATCTTCAAAATGGTGCCGAATGTATTAGATATTGAGAAAGAACAGTTAATACTCATACGATTAGATCAATTTTACATGTCTATATCTGTTGATGTAAACAACCATTTTACAGCAGATTTTAAAACACAATCCTTAAATGCCAAGAAGACTTTGGAGTGAAGTGTTTCAAGCCCTAAAAGAAGACAATCTACAGCGCAGTCAGATATATCCTGCAAAAATATTTTCTCAAACTGATGGAGAAAAAATACTTTCATGATAAAGATTACCTGAAGAGATTCATGACCCCCAAACTAGCCCTTCAAAAACTTCTCAAGAATGCCCTAGAAGAAAACAGTGCCGTTAAAAATGAGAAACGGTCTGGTAGAATAAATAATCCTGAAACAGCAAGCATTGAATTCAACAGAAAGATAGTGAATCAGCAACAGGACGATAAGGTAATGATATCAATCAATCAATCAATCAATCAATCAGTACCTATCAGTACTAGCTGTCAGTGTAAATGGTCTTAATTCACTAATCAAAAAAACCCTGGAAGAATAGAACAAAGAACAAAATTTTAAGATTTGCTGTATGCAAGAAATACAGCCGGGAGTTTGGCTCTGTGGCTTAAGCCCCTGTCTGGCAGGCGTGAGGTTTGTGAGTTGAATCCCTAGTGCTGCGAAAAGAAAAAAGAAAAAAAAAAAAAAAAAGAAACTAAGCCGGGAGTGGTGGTGCATGCCTTTAATCCCAGCACTCCGGAGGCTGAGGTAGGAGGAGCGTTGTGAGTTCAAGGCCACCTTGGGCTACAACAGGAGCACAAGGCTGGACTGAGCTACGTAGTGAGACCCTGCCTAAAAAAGCTAGGGCTGGGAGTTTGGCTCACTGACTTAAGCACCTGTCTAGCAGGCTTGAGGTTGTGAGTTTGATAAAAACAAACAAACAAATAAATACAGTTAACCCAAAAGAAACTCATGGAATAAAATTCAAAGAAAGAATTTACAACATTCCGTGCAAAGGGAACCTGGGAAAATTAGGTGTAGTTGTTATATATTCAGACAAAGTATGCGGATTCCATAACAAAACTTATCCAAAGAGACAAAGAGCTTCACTACATGTTGTTTAAGGAAACAATCTAAAAGAACAAGATACCAGTTTTTCACATATAGCCAATGAACATGGAACTTTCTCCAAAATAGGCTACAACCTAACCAATAAAGGAAGCTTAAGTAAATGTAAAATAATTGAAATTCTATCATGCATATTATCAGACAATATCAGAGTGAAGACAGAAATCAGTGAATAAAGAACACACATAACTTATGAAAATGCATGGAAATGAAACAGTACACCCTTAAACAAACAACAGGTACAGAAGAAATCAAGTAGGTATGACTTAATTTATAGAACTAAGTGATACTCCAGTACAACATACCAGAGATCATGGGACACAATGAAAGCAGTCATAAGAGTAAAGTTTAGAGCTGCAAATGACCACATAGCAAAAGCAGAGCAAGCCCAAATAAATAGCTTAATGATGCACCTCATAGTTCTAGAAAAACAAGAACAGTTGAAACACAAAGCTATTATCAGGAAGAAAATTACAAAGATCAGATCAGAAATCAGATTTTGACATAAAAAGAACAAAGAATTAATGAATTAAAGAGTTTGTTCCTTGAACGTATGAACAAAATAGACAAACCATTAATAAATCTTATATAAAACAGGAGAGAAAAGATCCAAATCAATGGAATCACAAATGAAAAAAATGAAATCAAAATGGACACTGCTGAAATACAACAGATTATTAACACCTACATTGCAAACCTACACCAATGAATTGGAAAATTCAGAAAGAATGGATGGATTCCCATATTAATATGAATTGCTACACTGACCCAAGAAGATATAAAGTTACTGAATAACCCAGTAAGTCATTGAATTATAATGAGTAATACAAAGCCTATCAACAAAGAAAAGACTAAGTCTAGATGAGTTCATTGCTGAATTGTACAAAAACTTTTGGGAAGTTCTAACATCAATAATCCTCATACTTTTTAAAGAAATTTGTAGGTAAAGAGTGTGCCTAAAAAGCATTCCTGGAAGCTACAGTTCCCCTAATGCCAAATGCACACAAGGATCCATCTAAGAAAAATATCTCTAGACCAATCTTTTTAATGAATACGAACATAAAAATTCCCAACAAGATACTGGCAAACAGAATGCAAGAATCATAAAAAAGACCATGACCAAGTAGCCTTCACCCCAAGGATGCAAGAATGAGTGATTCAACATCCTCAAATCTGTAAGTTTAATACACCACACAAAGAGAAGCAAGGACAGAAAGCACATGATCATTTTAATAGATAAACAAAAAGCTTTTGAAAACATTCAACATAGTTTCACGATAAATAACACTGAAGAAAATAGGTATAGAAGGAACTATGTCACACTGGTGAAAATGATTTATGGGAAACCTCCTGCCAACATTATATTAAATGGGGAAAACCTGAAAGATTTTCCTTTAAAGTCAGGAACAAGACAAGGATCTCTCCTATCACACCTCCTGCTAAGTTTAGCACTCAAAAGTTAGCAAAAGCAATTAGGCAAGTAAAAAAAAGGGTATGTGTGTGTATAGTATAGGAACAAATGAAATTTTCATTATTTGCAGCTGACATTATGCTACACAAAGAAGATTTAACTATCCACAAAAGTCTCTCAAAATTAATAAACAAATCTAGTAATGGAAGGATACAAAATCAACACACAAAAATCAATAGCAGTTTCAAAAAACCACTGAGAAAGATATTAGGGGAAAATGCCATTCGCAATAGCATCAAGAAAAATTAAATACACAGGGAGTACCTAACTAAGAAAATGAAAGACCTCTACAACAAACAGCATAATACTCTGAAAATGAAAATCAGAAAATGGAAGAGGACATCAGAAAATGGAAAATTTTATTGTTAAAATATATCAATAACCATCATACTAATAAAAAAGATTTTATGGTAATAGGAAAAAAGACATTATGCGCATGCACCAATCCCCCTCCAAATAAAAACATTATGTGCCATAAAAATGTACTAATACAGCTGGCCTGAACTACATAGTGTGACCCTGTCTCAAAAAAACTGGGCCAGGAGTTTGGCTCAGTGGCTTAAAAAAACTTCTAATACAAAATGAAACTTACCGATGGCAGAAAAACATAGCAAGTAATATATCTGGTAACAAAAATATGGCCAGAATATACAGTGAACTCTTGAAATTCAATGCCAAAAGCACAAAAAATTCCCCTAGTAAAGAATTTCATAGGGATCTATGCAAAGAAAATACAATCACACATCATCAACATCTGGGAAGTGCAAATCAAAACCTCAATGGTAGACTGCTTCACACACACTACCATGACTGCAATCAATTCATGGGAAGCCCGAGTGTTAGATGTGAACTTATACATTCCTGGTTGAAAAAAAGTGTTGCTGCAATTATAAAAAGTATTTTGTCTGTTGCTTAACACATGGAATTGTTTTATAAGTCAGCAATGCCAATCCTGACTATACAAACAGAAACATTAAATTCAGTTGTTCAAACATGACCTTGCCAGAAATTCGTCATAACAGCATTATCCACTGTAGCCAAAATGAGAAAATATCTCTAATATCTATTAACTGAAGAATGGATAAACAAAATCTGTTATGTCTATAAAGTCGTATATTATTTGTCCAAAAAAGAAATATTGATTCGGGAGCCAGAGCAAGATGGCAAAATGGTAAAAAGCAGGGTAAGTGGCCTCCCTGAAGGATACCATCCAGATGCTGAAATATAGCAACATGGGGAAGACAAAAAGGAGGGAAGCGGGTCCTCTGGACCAAGGAAGAATCTAAAGTGAGAATGAAGCCCACAGAAAGAGTGAAAAGAGGCACTCAGACAAGGAGGGCGGTGGCTGGTGATGCCTCTGCCTGGAGCCAGACCCACTCTGTGAAAGGAGTTGCTGGAATCTGGGGACACATGGTCGGAGAACTGTGGCTGCAGCGGTGGCAATACTGGTGTCCTCTGCCCAGAGAGATGGCATTGGAGGAGAGTGGCAGTGGATAGGGGGCGCAGACCTGGAGAACTGTGAGTGAGGAGGTCTTTACCCTCCCTCGTGAGGGGGAGATTGGCGGGAAGACAACTTGGAGTTGGGCTAGGGACACCTAGCTGGGCCCAGAACCACGGAGGTTACTCAGGCTGAGCCCTGTCCCTGCAAGCATACTGGGGGCCACCTTGTAGGGTCCCTACAGGTGACAGGCTTGGTCTGGAGATGGCAGCTCTGTGTGTGTTCCAAAGGTGTTGTGGACAGTCCGTGGGTGACAGGCCCACAAACTGGCCCTTGTGCATATCCCACCAGCCATCATGGAGCCAAGGCAGGCTGGGGAAAGGCAGTGGATAGTGCTGTAACAGCGACCCCAGTGGTAACCATCTGATATCCATAGTCAGCACCAGCGGGAGTAACCAGTCTCACTTCCGAGAGGTTGCAGCCAATGCAGGGAGTGTCTGGGTCCCCAATACCAATTTGCCCAAGGGAACCCAGGAAAACACCAAGACAAAGAAGCAGAGGGCAGTCTCTGGCCTCCAGTTGTAGCAGAGCAAGTCCAGGAGATGCAAATGTAGAGGAGTTTGGAAGTCCCACACTGAAGTTTGTGAGGTGATGGCAACTGAAGTAAAGAAACAACTTCAAGAGGCTATAAAAAATTAGAACAGAAATACTAACTCAACTAAAAGAAGAAATGAAAAACATAATAAAAGAACTGCTAGGCAACCCTAAAGGAGACATAGATGAAAAAAATGGAGCATAGGAAAATGAAGGAAACCTGGAATGAACAATACAAAAAAGATTTAGAATACATGAAACAGATTCAAACAGATTACCAGGAATTCAAAAAATCCAATGAAAGTTGGCAAAACTACCTGAAGGAAACTAAAGATAGACTTTCAAACCTTGAAGACAGGTTTGCAGCTTGTGAACATGAAAGGAAAGATCTCTTAAAAGTAACAAGAAACTTGGAAGTAAAAATACAACGGTTGCAAGACAACCCAAAGAAACATAACCTAAGAATAAAAGGTGAGAGTGAAAAAGCAGGGGTCAATACAAATCAAATTAAAAGCCTATTTACAGAAATAATTTTAGAAAACTTTCCAAGCATGGGAACAGGAAGTGACTTTCAGATAAGTGAAGCATATAGAACTCCAGCTAAACATAACCAAAATATACCTACACCCAGACATATAATAATCAAGATCGCAGAAATTCAACACAAAAACAAAATATTAAAAGCTATTAGAGAAAAAAAAGCAGATCACCTACAAAAGAAAACCCATCAGAATCATGATAAACTTCTCAACACAAACCATCAGGTCAAGAAGAGCTTTGAGTGAAGTATTTCAAGCCCTAAAAGAAAACAACTTCCAACCCAGATTGATGTACCCTGCAAAACTATCTTTCAAAATCAACGAAGAAACAAGATACTTCCACAACAAAGAACAATTAAAGGAATTTATGACAACCAAGCCAAACTTACAAAGAATAATAAACGACATTTTAGAGAGAGAGAGAAAAAAGTACACAGCTCCAGAAACAGTGGCAGAGGGATATCACTGAGAGGGGCAGACAATTGAATAATCCATCATCCGGATTTGAGTCCAGTAATGCCTTCAATGAGCTGTTTAGTTTGATCTTATTCTATCTTGTCCTGCTTAATTTTATTATATATGGTGACATACGCAGCTATGCCAAAGATAACAAAATATATTAGGATAGCCTTTATTGATATTTGATCACCTTATTTTGAAACCCTGTATTGCTTTCATTATTCTTTTTTGAGTGATTTTAACCTATTTTGGTTTGTTTGATTGTATTCTAACAGATGATATAGGCAACTGCTTAGAAGATAATATGAGGCATTATAGAAATCAATGTCGTATTACTATGTATTGCTTCCATTGCTTTATCTTTTGTTGGTTTTATTCTGTACTATTTTGTTTGATTATATTAGGCCCAATGGCATGGGCAGGTATTTTGAGGATAACAAGAGGTATTACAAGGGAAAAGGAGGAAAGAAGGAAGGGAAAAGGAAAAAGACATGGATTTGTATGTGGGTATACATAAGATGGTCAAAATGACTATACTACTAAATGCATTAACTATTGAGAGAGAACAGTTGATACATGTTTAGATCGATTTTACATGTCTATATCTGTCAATCTGAGCAACTCCTTTGAAGGTAACGATATACAATGTTAAAACCACTGTCAAAATCCAATCATCACAGTTTGTAAATCTATAATGTTACAGTATCGGATTTGTTGTTGTTGTTTGTTGGTCCCTTTAGCTTTATGTTTCTCTTTTCTGTGACCATTATTTTATTTTTTATTGGTTTTATTCTGAACTATTTTGTTTGATTATATTAAGCCTGATGATATTGGCAGTTATTTTAAACACAACAAGAAGTATTCTAATGGGAAAGGAGGAAAGAAGGAAGGGAAAAGGAAAAAGACGTAAATTTATAAATAGGTGTACATAAGATAGTTAAAATGACTACGTTACTACATGCATTAGCTATTGAAAAAGAATAGTTAACACTCATATGATTGGATCAATTTTACATGTCTATATCTGTTAATCTGAACAACCCCTTTGAAGGTAACAATGTGCAACATTACAACTACTGTCAAATTCCACCCATCTCATTTTGTAAACTTATAATGTTATCGTGTCAGATTTTTTGTTGTTGTTTGTCTCTTTTGCTTTTTGTTTCTCTTTTCTGTGTCCATTTTCTCTTAAATAAAAAAGAAATATTGATTCATATTTCAATGAAAATGTAGCGCTAATGAAAGAATCCAATCAGAAAGATCAAATTTTATGATTCTATTTATATGAAGTGTCTAGAAAAGGTAAATCTATAGAAATCAAACAAATTAGTGCTTGCTTATGGCAAGGAGTTGGGAAGAAAGAATGAAAATCTACAAAGTTTCTGAGTTGACAAAAATACTCTCCTTTGGACGGTGTTGATCCAGAAATATTAACGTGTATTTTAAGTAGGTTTCTTATATGTCATGTGCATTATACGTTAATAAATATGATCCTTTCAAAAGCAGGAAGAAGGAATAAATAATCTACTTACACCCTGCAATAATCAATGGATTGTAAACATCAAAATTTAGGAGTTTCTTGACTTTTTCCACAAAGGGATCCTGTGGTTTGTTGAGGGAATCAACATTTACTCCAAATGATGTGCCAGTGATCACATCCATGCTGTAGGCCCCAAAGATGCTTAAGAGAAAAATCATAAAAATTAATATCTGTAGTTTTTCCCTCCTTCTGCCTCATGAGCTGAAGCATGTGAGAATAAATCCACACCTGGCAAGAGAATGAGAGAGCCACATACTGCCAGAACTATCTGCTGGATCATTTGATAACTTTATGCAACTCTCACACTCATACATAGGCACTTATCAAGTTTCCTTATGCTGGGGTGCTCAGAACACAAAGGTGACTTAGACCCACATCTACATACAAGGAAGTAATGGAATATAGGAACCAACAATCGGAAAAATTTTGGTAATGTGTATGGAATGTGAAGGAGAATAGATGGTGAGCATTATGTTTCAGCAGGATAAGGAAAAGATGAAAAATCTTCCAGAGGGAGTTAAAAATGATGCCAAGGATCCAGGTATGTCTTAGGCACACGATTTGTGTGCTAAGTGAATTCCTTTTCAGCACATCACACAATAGCTGCACCATATTCTGAGATTCCAGGAGTATCATTCCTCCTCTTGAGCTCCTGTTTAAGTTCCTCACAATCCTGCCGTTTTGCAACACCAAAGACATGAGATTTTGCAAAGGGAAGAATAGTGCTAGTAATATATGAAACCCCAAAATAATCTACATTAAAAAATAATCAGTCCAACACTGACTTGGGAGACACCAATAGTTAAGTGATGCAAAGAGTTGAGATTGCCTGAACAGTTGCAGTTTGCATCAGTTGTTCCTTCATAGGTCAAAAAGTCCCCTGTTTACATGATAAATTCTACACTTGCCCACTCATAGAATTTCCAGGACATTGTCTTTTAAGGAACTGGAGGAAGGAGAAGTACCAAGAAGAGGTAATATTCAGTGTTTTTCAGGTATCTTCATGAAGAAAAATCATGAAGAGGTTTAAGTTGTTCCAGACTGTCCTGCCACAACCACTACTTCTCTCTCTATACCAAGTACTTTCCTCTCTTACTTTTCTCACGTTTTACATTCATATCTTTGTTAAGATTGCACATCTTTTTCCTAAACTGTGTATTTTGCTGTCTAGAATATATAAGGTGACAAAAAGTGCCAGCTCAAATAAACATGGCTCCTTCACACAGTGAAGTCAAAACTTCCTACTCCAGGCACCCTGCCTTGCACTGAAAGTTGCCCATTATTGGATGGCCCATTAGATTCCTACCATCACACACATGCATTTGTTTGGTCCCAGAGTAACTCAGCAGTGGGGATATCAGCTCCCAGTGAGGCAGTTGGACAATCTCATGCAGAGATCAGAAGCCCTGCAACTTACTCTTTGATGAGTACTGGCACACCTTTCTCTGCTGCTCCAGTCAGGTTTTTCAACAACACATCTGCATACTCTTCAATAATGGGGAACATCTAAGAAAAAGAAACAACATCATCTGCAGTTGAATGCACACATGAAATCCCCAGAATATAAGACAGTCTCAGTGATGAAGCTATATGTAGCACTGTATAAGTAACTCTGTAATGTCTCCAAGGTCATAAAAGGAAAAAACCATTCTTAGTATCTCATCTGCAGAGGGCTACCCTGGCAAGACAGAATAGGATTATTCTACTCTTTCATAGATTCATTCTTTATATTTCCAATTAAAAACCCTCAGGTATGCTTACTTCCTTCAGTTTTCCAGTGGTGAAAGCGGGAGACAGCAATGTTCGTATTCTCCTCCATTGTTCATCCTGAGATGAGAGGACTGATTTTCTCATCAGGACAGCTGGACGAATCAGCTATGGTTCAAAGTAAAAAATATTGCATTGTAAAGAAGTTCAGAAATTTTGCACATTTGTAGAAAAATTATTGGACATTGATCGCCTGTGTAATAAATATTTCTTGGTTGTCTTTTCCAAGTGACAGGCTCCATGCTAGATAAATAAATATTTACTCTAAGTACCTAGGCTCCTCTAAGTGTGTTGGGGACATGCAGAAATTTGGTATTGTTTCAACTTAGGTATTGCAGTCTCCTATTTTATGCAAATTCATATGTTTTCAATAAATTTTCTGGAGAATACAGAGGAACAAGTCCTCTTGTATGCTTCAAGACCTTCCATTTTTAAAATAGACAGATGACACATAGTAGGTCACCTTGGCAAAATGTATGATGGCTCAAACCAGTCCTGTATTTACATCTGCCTACAACAACATCAGGATAAAAAATGAGAGGTTTCAGTGAACTCTTATTTTTAAATTATAGCTTATACATAAAGGATTAGGAATCTATTCGATACTCCAAATGAACAGTGCAATTACATAGACCTCTTGGCCATTAATACTTATGCAAAGACAGAAAGCAAAATATTTATCATATTTCCCTGCTTATGACCTTTTGACATCATTGATAACCATGTTTTTTCTAAAAGAAAATCCCTCAACATTCATTTATGAAAAAAACCTCAAAAAACTAGGAAGGAGATTTTCTCCACTTGTTAAAACAATCTAAAATGAAATCTCAATGTCGCACTTAACAGAGAAGGATGAATGTTTCCTTTTAATATAATGAACAATTCAAAAATGACCATTCTCTTCAGTGTACTTCAGAGTCATGTGGGAAGTCCTAACCATTACAATAAAGAAATAAAAATGAATACAAACAATAGAAACTAGAAAAATGAAAATATACATGGTCCTATTTACATATAATACCATGGTCAGTAGAAAAGGTATCAAACATATACCAAAGGACTCATAAAGCAACTTCAGCAATGTTGCAGGGTAATAGGTTACCTCAAAATTCCACCACTTTTGCATATAACAACAATATGTGAAAACTATTGAAAATGCAGTACCCTTTAAATACTACAGGGAGACAATACATTTCTTACACTAGGGAGACAATATGGTATTTACACATGTGGGTTTGATTTATCTCACTTATGAGTATGGTCTCAAGTCGTGTCCATTTACTTATAAATGTCTCAATGCAATCTTTCTTAACAGCTGAGTAGTACTCCATTGTGTAAAAATACCACATCTTTTTTTTATATCCAGTCTTTTTCTCCCTAGTGTAAGAAACTGAAAAATTATATATGATCAAAAATTTATAATAAATAGTATGTAAGGGTAAAAGACAGCTCGAAGAGTAAAAGCAATTGGGAAGGGAAAAGGGGGAAAGAGGGAAGGGAAAAGGAAAAGATATAAATCTGTATATATGTAAATGTAAGATAACTAAAATGAACATCTGCTGAATGTATTAGATATTGAGAAAGAACAGTTAATACTCATATGATTAGATTAATTTTACATGTCTATATCTGATAATGTAAACAACCATTTTGAAGATAATGATACGCAATATTGTAACCATTGTCAAGTTTCTATCATCCTGTTTTGTAAACCTGTAACGTTACTGTTGTACCTTCACTCTAGTCGTTTGTTTGTCTCTTTTGCTTTTTGTCTTTCTTCTATGTGTCTTTATTTTCTCTTAAATAATAAAAAAATACTACAAGGAAAATAAAATATTCAGGAATTATTCTAAAATTTGGATAAAATTTGTTTCTATGCTGAAAATTACAATATACTGATGAAAAGAATCAAAAAGGTAGGAAGGCATACTGTGTTTATGAACTGGGAGCCTTAAAATAGTAAAGATAATGATTGTCACAATATTTATCTATCAATTTAATTCCATCTTTATCAAAATCTTGCCAATTTTGTAAGCTTTGATGTTTATTCTGCGTTTGAATGGCAAGGAAAGGGGTCATGAATGAATAAAAGAGTTCTGCAAAATAGAATAGGTGGGAAAGACCTCTCCCCATGACATTAGGATTTTTATGTAGCCACAATAATCAAGACAACATGGTATTGGAGAAACAATGGAGGAGTTGATTTTTGATAATAGTGCAAGAGGAATTCAATGGAGGGAAGACTGCCTAAAGATACATAACTTGTAAGGAATTCCATAGCACTACTGTCCAAACAGTTGTCTGTCTTAACACCAAAAACACAATGCATAGAAAGAAAAAAATATTGGCCATCTAAAAATTTATAATTCTTTTTCTCTGTTCACTGCTGTGTTAACATGAAAGACAAGCTAAACTTGTGTGTATAAAGGACTACCAAGAACTTTATGGTGAAGGAACATGGCTGTGCTTTGACTGTTCTCACAGTTACATAAATACACACCTGTGATGAACTTGCACGGAGATACACACAGCAATGCAAGCACAATTTCTTTTTCTCAGTCTCTCAGCCTCTTAGCCTCTCAGGCTCTCAGTCTCGCTGCCTCTCTGCCTCTCTCTCTCTCTCTTTCTCTCTCTCTCTCTAACACACACACACACACACACACACACACACACACACAGGTAAAGTGATGCCATGATTAAACTGAGGAAATGTCAATACACTGCATGAGTTTCATCTGTGTCAATCTCCTTTAACCATATTGACATGAAAATGTTACATTTATGTGCAAGTCACTATGAGGAAAACCAGCAGGAAGTGTTGACGGAAACTTCCTGTTCTTTTTTTTCAAAACTTATGATGAATATATAATTATTTCAGATTCAAAGTTTAATAAGTAAGACAGGTTTACATTTCATAATATGAATGCCTACCCGGCGGTTTGTGAAGGTAGAATAGCATTCTTTGACAAGCACTGTTTTGATCATGTTTGGATCCACAATACATAAAACCGGTTCTCTACCTTCATAAAATCTGTATTAAGAAAACAGAGCTGATTCAACATAACATATCAGATTGTACAACTGGGCCCCTACCCAGGAATCCCAAGACTTTGATTCCTTTTATACTATAGAATGGGCATGCCTGGTTGACTGTACACACCAGCAATAGCTCCAGGTTTAAATTTGGATTTCTGAACACAGAAGCCACTAAACCCTTCACAGAATGAAGGGTAATGCGCTCAAATAATAAACAGACATAAAACACAAAATAACTCTCAAAAAGGTCATCATTTAAATAACCGTGGTATTACTGTTAAGTCCAGATGGAGTATACATGGTTATTAGCAATATGAAGGTATTTCTATGCTTCAAATATTCCAGTGTAGAGGTTCTGAGTGCAACTCAGTGATTATACATATTTTGCATGGTTCACATTTCAATCTCCAATTTTGAGAAAATAAAAACTAAATTTAAATTAAATTATTTTAGTATAAAAATGATATCATGTTAGTACAAGGTTAAAGACAAACTATCAAGTGCTCATAAGTACTAAATGTTACATGGGGCAGTGGAGGCTGTACTGGTGGATATCCAAGGCTGTATTTTCTTGCCATTGTGTCACAAGGTTATTATAGGCTCTGTGAAATCAGTGGAAACTGGTGACTAGTCCAGGGGATTCTGAGATCTGATAAATGAAGAAGAAACAGTAACAAGATGCAAAGCTTTCTCCCATGTGCTTATAGAACAAAGTACATGACTGATTATACTTTATTCGTAACTCTCTAGACCTCCAGTGTCCTGAAAGGGAATAATGGCTCAGGCCTCCCTGCAAAATCACTATGGACATAATCCCACAGATGAATGCAGAGATTCAAAGATATCCTATATTTCTACTCCACAGGTGGAAATACGAGGTAGAGACTGAAATTCCTGTATACTCACCTTGGAGCCTCATAAAAATAGTAACTGCCAGCGTTCTCAATCTAATTAAATTGTGAACCTTAACATTTGCTGGTCTTTGGGATTCTTGACAAGATAAACTTCCAAAAGCTTCATGATACACAGCTGTATTCCAAGAGCTTCTCACTGACATTGTTCTCATACATGCGGTATCACAAGTGTACCCATTGCAAGTTTTCTTGAATACTCACCCCCAAATTTTTCCATACTTTTTATAGCACTCTACATCAATCTTCCATGTACCCTGGGATTGAAAACAAACTTTGATTTGATCACTGTTCATAATAAACTGGATGCATGTCTAATTCTGCAATCAATACATGGAAACCCACTAATTCAGACTATTCCTCACTGGCAAGTCAAGGAAAGGTGCATTGGGAGACATCTGAAGGGAAAGGAGAAAACAGAGAGATGTACAAAATGCAGCATTTAGAGTCACTATTGACTTTTCTCATGCACAGTACATTTCTAAGGAATTATTCTTGTCTTGTCTTATGCGTGTATTGTTGCTAAACTTCTGGAGTTTTCAGGTTTGGTGGTGCAGGCCTTAATTTCAACCATAAGGAGGCTGAAGCAGGTGGATTGCTGTGAGTTTGAGGTCAGTCTGAATTGTACAGTGAGACCCTGTCTCAAAAAACTCAAATAATAAATAAGTATAGTTATGGAACTCTTAATCATCCCCTCCAAGAAAACATGGGCACAGTGAATAGGTTTCCCTTGGATGTGCAGTCTTTTTTCTCCCCACTTACTGTTCTTTTTGTAGGTCTCATGAGGTTTCTCTAGAATACTGGTGGAAATGAGAAGTACCAAACTGAGCTCTTATTCTAGCAGTGGTTCGTTTCAATCTAGCACATTTATGTATGCCTGAAGCATGTTGTCAGTTGAGAAAGTGACTCAGTGCTTCAGCTCAACATAGAAAGATGCAGTCATAACATATCTACACATAAACATAGCAAATTAAATACTTGCTCTAAGTTTGCACTTTTGTGATGTAAAATCCAATCTCCCTGCTGGTAAATTGTACCTGTGAATTTTAACTATGCAAAAGTAGACACCAGAAATGTTCACTTGTGGATGCACATATTAAATAGCTGATGTAGGAATAATGAGGATGAAGATTGCACTTTTGGAGGGAAATGCAGTGGGAAATTTTGAGTCAGTACTTAGGCAGAGCTCTCAGTTATGAGTAGATAGTCTGAGAGATAAGCCCAAATCCTTTGGGAAAGAAATGTGTGAAGGAGCAGTCTGCACTCAGTGTCTGCTTCTGGTCTTTTGCATGTGGGCCAGGGAGCCCCTAGGAGGTGCCACGACGTGGGCCAAGTTCAGAGCAGATTTGTAACAAAGTGTCCTTCTCAGTTATGCTCATTCACTGTACAGAATCACATATACAGTGTTACCTTTGAAGGAAAAAAAGTAGAAGGATCTCATTCTACATTACAATTACCTGAAAGATGTACTAGGTAGGAAACCCAGGATTAATGCCAAGGGATTAACCTAAGGTGATTGAGGAGCTTCAGATGAAATTCCAATATGTGCAAATTGTCCAATGTAGAATACTTGGACAATGTAGTAAATTGAAATCCAGGAGAATTCAGTAAAAAGAACACGAAAGCCTACCATGAACTCTGGTATGAATGGGAAAAGTGGAATCTGTGGTGCACAAGTGCGTGAGCTACTACAAGGTAACCCTCACAAGCAGCTCTCTAAAGCTGATGAATTGTAACTGAGCTTTCAAAGAATATGTATTAGGCAAAAAGAGAAGTCCTCCTTCAATGCTTCCATCATCTGAATTCCATGTCCTGAGCATCCATTGCTGATCTGCCAGAGATTTTGTAGTGTTACTGGGGCAAACCTCAGACTCCACAGTGTTGAATACAGAGCTTCAGGGAATACCTAGCTCTGCTTGTAGTGTTATCTACACAGTTTCTGGAAGCCAGAAACTTCAGAATTTTCTTTGCAAGACCACTGTTATGAATATAACTAGGCATGTTTTATCAGTCAGAAGAAGAAAACAAAATCCACAAATACATCTCACCTTGCCATAGGACAACAGATTCCCAAGAAAAGGCAGAGGTGTTGGACCAGGAATTCCCAGCTTCTTAAAATGTCCATGTGTGTAGGTCCCATATCTAAAAAATGAAACAGAAATCCAGGTCAGTGGGATTGGGGCTTTACATTCATAGGAGTCTAACCATCACTGACTTGGGAACTTTGTCAAGCCATGAAAGTACCACGCATATGATAAATAACAGTAAACCTGCAAGAAAAATTGCACATTCTCTCACTATCTCCTCTGATACGACCACAGTTACTTTGTAAAACTGAGAAAACTTAAATCAGCTGGTTGTATACTCTCAAACCTACAGTCAATACTGATGAACTCACATAAATTTGAGTGTACCCATAAGATTACGACTGGAATTTTTCCAGGATATTTCTTTTGCTGATATTAAGTTAGGAAAATCCTATTTCCATGAGGAAGGGATGTACATACATTCTAGGGAAAAAGTGAAATTTTCCTCCTTCAATACTAAAATTTCATTTAAATCTACCTAAACAGTGACACATTGTCATGGAGTTTCTCTAATAACAGTGTATTTACAGCTCGTTTGGATGTTTCAATGCTTTTATGTTCCCATGGACCATGCTTTTCCTTTAGTATCTGACCTTTCTGAAACCTGCCTTCCCAGAAAAAACTGCTGGCAGTCATAAAGCATTTCTTTCTACAGAGTGACGGAAGCGTTCAAGCCTCCACTGGTGTCAAAGAAATATAAATGATTGAGAGACACTGAAGTACATGTTGTCCACAACCTTATTGATTTTAGCTATAAGGAAGCTTATGTTACCTGAAAGAGACTATGTGGAAGAATGAATAACTAAGGAATACATATACAGGCTGTTCCTCTCCTCACTGAATCTGGGCCACAAGGTGATGCAACTCAAAAATTTAGTGACAAGCAGGCTTTCTGTCTATAAAGTTGAATCACAAAATCATTAGCATACTGATGCTTTACATCAACTGTCTCTGTGTACAACCCAGGAATCAGGTGCATCCCAGGGCAACACATTCTGGTATGTTATGTCTGGTTCCTCACAGATAGAATTTTTGGATCTTGCAAAGCATTCCTTTACAGTATGAGTGACAGAAGACAGATAGTAAAAACACAAGACTGAGGAAAGGGGCTACAGGCAACCACATTACCTCAGAGCTGCTAGGCTTACAAACTATCCTCATAGTAGAAAATGAAAAAGGTGTGGAAAAAGTATGCTATGTATAAAATCTTTAATATGCCCTAGTGTTTACCAGTACAGCAGAGGGGACCTTCTAGAGTTCATGAACCTTCTAATTGATAGCAATAATTGTATTATACAACATAAAATAAGTGACCATTTTATAATTGAATGATTTTTTAAAAACGCACATATTTTCTCCTCTGTTGGGATGGTATGAAGGCAATATAGGTGTAAAATATATGTGTAAAATTTTGTAAATATCATAAAATATCATAGAATGAAACCAAACTATCACATGAAAGACCAGTTGTGTGAAAGATACTCAAATTATACTCAGGAAGGAACAAGTGGGCTCTTGAATCTCTCTTCAAGGTTTGTATAGAAATTTAATTCTTCATTCTGGAAACATTTAACTTAAAATTATGTAGTTGTGAATACTTCGGGGTGGAGCCTTTGAGATGTAGGAAGGAGAGGAGTTCCAAGGGAGGGTCTTAGATAAGGGTGAAAAGTATATGTTTTGCCAAACCAAGCACTACAAGAGGGGAAAGTGTGTCCAGAATTTTCTTTGAAATCTGGGGTGCATAAAGAAGACTTGTGTACAGCACTCTGTGGATTAGCAACGGAAGGGAAGAGGAAATATCCAAATCCATGTGGGCACAAGACTTCCACTCATATCTGACAAAAGACAGAATAATCAAGGCAAAGGTTCTGCACAGGTACGGAGAACACTGACCGTCCTA
>RJWM01036077.1:0-18416 GCA_004363535.1 Dasyprocta punctata | reverse complement strand
GGATATGCTATGTACCCCCAAGTCCTCATACTTTTGATGGGGCTGAGTCTGATGCTTGTGATCAGTTTGTTGTCTAGCACCAGGATTAATGACGTGACTGCTACACCCGCCCAGGGGTGGAGCTGAGATACAGTATAAGGGAAGGCGGGTCTTCCTCTTGCTTGCTTCCCGGCTTCCGCCCTCTCTCTCGCCAGCGTGGCTTGCGGCTTGCAGCTTGCAGCTTGCAGCTTGCAGCCGCCATGAACTGTAGTCCCATCATCCCATGCTGCCTTGGAGCCCACTTTATGGACTGAAACTCCCGAGAAACTGTAAGATAAACCTTTCCTTCCCTAACTTTGGGTGTCAGGTATTTTGTCTCGGCCAGGAGCGAAAAGTAACCGAGACAGATGTTCAACATAAACCCTCGCTCACTGAACATTGAACTATGTAGCATCTCCAAAGTCTATCTTAGAAGTGATGCAGTTTAGAGGTAGACAGACCAAGAGTATAGTATAAATGAACTCTGTTGATATTTAGTAATAACCACAGCTGTATTACACCTATGCTAGGTCTAAGAATCAGGCTTCACAGAGATAAGAATGAAAGTTTTGATAATGATGAACAATGTGATTTGGAATTATTTCAGGTAGAAACTTAGAGGAAGATGAATCATTTAAACTGGATCTGAAAGGCTAAATAAAATGTTCACAGGCATATTAGAAGATAACAGAATGTTTAAGAAGAAATAACACAAAAGGCGATGGAATGGTGTGAATGCATCTTCAGGTAGGACTTGACGATTAAGGTTGGAGAGTGGGTATATGGAAGATGACAGAAAGGTGAAAACAGAGTCTGAGCTTCATGTTAGAACACTGCACTTCCACTTTACACAATGGAGGCAATTCAAAGTTTCTACAAGACTTCATGATATGCTGGGTGTGGTGATGCATATTTGTGATCCTTATTCTCTGGGAAGCTGAGGATCACAGGTTCAAAAACAAACTGGGCAACTTAGTAACTCAATGAGAGTCTATCCCAAAATCTTTTTAAAATTCATGGAAAGGACTGAGGATTGATCCAAGCACAAAAGCCCTGGGATCAATCCCCAAACAAAACAAACACAAAAGTGAATGTGCAATATTTTATTTTTAAAAAATTTTTGCAATATTTTAGGATAATAAGTTCATACAATTTAAAGAGCTAATTATAGGAGACTGACAGCAATAAGATCCCTTAGGAATTATTGTGATACCCCTCACTAGCGTTTAAAATGTAAAATAGAATTAGGGAGTCATTGCACATGAAGTTTTGAAAGTTTTAAATCTGCTCTTCTCAAAGATGAATCACTGCTGTTTTTAAAATGAAGATTGTGCCTTAGTAGATCTGGGTAACATAAAAATTTTGAATTTTTAACAAGCTTCAGGCAGTGTCAATAGTGCTAGTCCATGCGCTGAACTTGGAGTAACAACATTTGGGGTAACCCTGGTATTCTGTACTTGCGAGACTGATTACATGGTGTTCCACTAAATGCATTTGGATCAGGCAAGGAATCTGACTGGCACCATTACAGGACAGTTCACTGTGAGACCCAGAGCCATTTCTTTTATAATGAGGCTAAAACTGAGCTTAAAGACTTGAATATTACTAATGAAGAGGGAAAAGATGTCTAAGTGGATAAGGTAACCCAGATAAAAAGGATTGGTGAAAAGGGATTCAAAATCAGCATATTACAAAGGGCTTGGAAAAAGTGAGTTAATAATTACTCTTTTAAATAATAGATAAATTTATTTACATTTAAAAGGCAAAAGGAAGTAAAGGAGGACACAAGAAGAGACTGAACAGGAGTAATCAAGATAATCAAAAGAGAGCTGAGTCACAGAATACAAGATAAGTCTTTTGCTGCATAAGAAGAGGCAATATTCACATATCCCTGAGAGTACCCAGTCTTCTAAAATGTGGGAATGAATGATGTAATATGCTGTCCAGGCCCCTGCTGGTATTAAGGGACTTATACTCTCAACTGGACAAGCTACAGCAATCACTCTCAGCCAGATCCTTCTTGGGAATTTGCCTTCTTCAGGAAAGAGAAGCTTTACCTGATCTTAGACTCTTTCAGGACGCAGCTTAAGTCCAGTGACTGACCCAAGTGGAGATAAAACAATATGCAAATGTTAACCATTGTTAATTTCTTATCTTGTTTTAAAACTCTGTATCATTGTATTTTTTTTTACTTTTCTCTCTTTAAAATAAAAAACATATGTTTCAATAAATAAAAAAGGACTCAGCCATTTGCTCCTATGTATAGCACTTCAAAACAGACATTCTAGCTTGAGGGCCCTCTGAAATCAGGTGAACTCCTTTTTCATACCACTCAATACTTGCACTTTTCTCCAGTCTAACTCTACTTCCTTCATTTCCTAATAGTAGTCTTAGAGAGAATGCTCTTTGGTAAAATTCCTTCTCAGGACTTGTTTCTCAGAAATCTGACCTAAGAAAGATACTGCTTCATTTCTAGAGGGGAACTTGCAAACGTCATTCATATTTGAGGTTGCATAATCCTTGGACTTTCCTTAAACTGAGACTACACTTCTCTCATTCATATTACCTTGGCATTTCTGCTTCTGAAATTGTATTAGTGGAGGCTGCCACACCATGTGGGCAGAAAAGCCCAGCAATTTGGGGGACAGGGGTTTGCCCTGCACTCCAGAGGCTTTGGACTCCTCGCAACCAGACTCAAGGTCCTGGTGGTGCCACACTCTGGGGTGCACACCACATGGCCACCTGGGTCCTGGAGATTCCGACCCCCACCCAGTAAGGCAGAGGGTCCAGCAACACACTCTGGGAGTGTGCCTTCACTAGCTGCACAGAGGACCAAACACTACCCAGCCCAGTGTCTCAGCACAATCCATCAGGTGAATACCTGGCCAGCCTGGAGGACACAGAGATACTGAACCCAGCCCAGGCTAGTGCCCCAGAGCTGCTCATCAGGGAGTGGTCAGCAGAGCTGCAGGGCCTTAGAGAACTTGAATTCTGCCCATTAGAGCACAAAGCACAAACCCCATTATTCAGGGGTACAGCCATGTGCCAGGTCCTAGAGGTTGTGGACTCCACCCAACCAGGAGCAAGGCCCTGGCACTATATGCCTGGGACTTTCCAGGGCTTGCCCCATGCTCCAGAGGCACTGAACTCCTTACAGCCAGATGCAAGGTCTGGGTGTTGCCACACTCCAGGGTTTGATCTATCTAGCCCCCTGGGTCCCAGAGATTCAGAACTCCATCCAGCAAGGCTGAAGGTCCAGTGATACACCACAAGGGTGCATCTCTGCTTGCCACCTGGGTTGTGGGGGTTCTGAATGCTACACAATCAGGTTCTAGGCCCCAACAACAAGCTCCAGGGGTGTGACCCTTCTAACTACAGGGATGATGCAAACTTTTTCCAGCCCAGTGTCCCAGAATGACCCATCAAAGTACATCAGGGGAACATGCGGCAAGCCTCACAGACCACAGAACACAAGGGTCCAGCACCATAATCTGGGGGTGTACAATGGCTAGCCATGGGGACATTGGAGGATTGAAGCTCTACCCAGCACAGAGTTCTAGTGCAATTCATTGGGAGGCTGCCTGACCAGCCACACAGGTTCCAGGAGAAAATGAGAAAATGAAAGAGCAAGAGACAGTGTTAATCACCCAGCCCACTGAGAACAAACCCGAGAGACACTGAAATGGAAGACACTGGGAGTCAAACAACTGAACTTCTGAAATGATAACAAATGAAGTAAAGAAACAACTCCATGAAGCTATAGAGAAACTCAAATCAGAAACAATCTCTCAACTAAAAAATGAAATGACAATCATTATGAAAGAAATGCTGTGTGTATCTAAAGAAGAGCAATGTTATGGATTACAAACTGGTGGTCAACTTGGCACCAGTTGAATTGGTTCAGCTGGTGTTGAGTTAAAGATGCTCCACCTGAAGAAAGTTGCCAGCATAAATAGGGACATGGAGAAGAAGAGCCGGGCATTGTGGGTTCTTCCAAGAGTTGCTGTTGGAGTCGCTGGTTCTCCTGGAGGTGCTTGTCACTCTGGCTTCTCCAATGTGGATTCGGCCATTATCGTCGGAGGAGCTCGGGACCTCATTGGTGAGAGTGGCTGTGGTTCATGTTGCGGGAGCTCTGCTCCTCACACTGTGCATCGCTTCCTGGCTCTGGAGGGGAGGCTGTGTGCTGGAGAACCTGGTCACGCTGGGCTTCCTGATCTGTGCTCAACTGTTCTCCATTGTCGGAGGAGCGTGGGACCTCGTTGCTGTTGGGGATGGCTGTGGTGCTCTTCAGGGCAGCCCGGCTTCTTCTTTTGAGTGTGACTTCTTGGCTCCTATGTAGAACCCTCAACCCACTGCACAGCTCCTTCACCCTGCTGGCATAGACTTTCTGGTTCCACCGCTGACCTGTGGCCTTCCCAGCACAGAACCGTAAATAAACTGGCGTGAGCCCTTATTGGGGGCTCTTAGATTCCCAGTTGGTACTGTGGGAGGCATTGTCATGCATTTGGGTCTCTAGTGGTACTCTTGCATGATATTGCTGTGGGATCCAGGCCCTTGGCTATCCTGGGTCTTAGTGTTGTGAACAGATTTTCCTGCACTGTCTTGTGTTTAACTTTGGGTGATTATTATAAAACAGTATTACAAACCCTGTGTCCTGTATGTAGTTGTTCTCCATGTAACCCCTGACTACAACAAGCAAGATTAAAAAAAAATAGAACAGGAAGAAAATGATGGAAACTTTGAATGAACAAAATAAGACACAAATAGAATGCATGAAACAGATTAAAAGGGAAATTCAGGAAATGAAAATTTCCATGGAAAGTTGCCAAAACCTCTTGAATGAAGCTGAAGATAAAATCTCAGACCTTGAAGACAGCATGGAAGCTTATGATCATGAAAGAAATGATCTCTTAAAAATAACAAGGAACCAGGAAACAATAATTCAACAGCTGCAAGATAATGCCAAGAGAAAAAATAAAAGATTAAAAGGCATCATTGAAAAAGCAGGGGTCAATGCTAATGACCTGCAAAATCTATTTGCAGAAATAATAGCAGAAAATTTTCCAAACATGGGAATTGAATCTGATACACAGTTTAGTGAGGTATACAGAACCCCAATTAACCATAACCAAAATAAATCTTCACCAAGACATATAATAATTAGGTTATCAGAAATAAAGCACAACAGCCAGGCATGGTGGCGCACGCCTTTAATCCCAGCACTCGGGAGGCTGAGGTAGGTGGAGCGTTGTGAGTTCGAGGCCAGCTTGGGCTACAACACAAGCATAAGGCCAGCCTGAGCTACATAGTGCGACCCTGCCTCAAAAAACCAGGGCCAGGAGTTTGGCTCAGTGCCTTAAGTGCCTGCCCTGGCAGGCACGAGGTTGTGAGTTCAATCCCTGGTGCCGCAAAAAAAAAAAAAAAAAGAAAAGAAATAAAGCACAAGAGCAAAATATGAAAAGCTGTCAGAGAAAAGAAAGAGATCACCTATGAAGGAAAGCCTATCAGAATCACAGCATACTTCTCAACACAAACCTTTAAGTCAAGAAGAACTTGGAGTGAAGTACTTCAAATTCTGAAAGAAAAGAACTTTCAACTCAAAATGGTGTATCCTGCAAAACTACCTTTAAAAATTGATGGAGAAATAAGATACTTCCATGACAAAGAACAACTGAAGAAATTTATGGCCACCAAGCCAACACTACAAAGAGTATTGAAAGACTCTCTAGAAAGAGACAAAGTTAACTATAATAGTAAGAACAACAACAAATGGAAACCACTAAGCAGGGCAAATAATTAAACAGAAAAAGCAGAATACCAACAACAGAAAGATGTCATGAGAGGGATGAGTCAGTACATATCAGTTATATCAATCAATGTAAATAGTCTCAACTCACCAATAAAAAGAAGCAGACTAGCAGAGTGGGTTAAGAAACAAAATACAACAATATGCTGTGTCTAAGAAACATATTTCACTCAAAAGGAAACTTACAGATTAAAAATCAAAGGCTGGAAAACAATACTCCATGCAACAGGAACCCAGAAAAAAGCAGGGGTAACTATTACATTTGCATACAATGTGAACATCAAACTGAGAATGATCAAAAGAGAAAAGAAGTTCACTACATACTTGTTAGGGGAAAACTTCAAGAGGAAGTGATTACAATCATAAATATATATGCACCAAATATGGGAGCACTCAACTATGTAAGACAATTTTTAATAGATATGAAAAACCAAATAAATAATAATACAGTTATAATGGACCTTAACACCCCACTGTCACAGAGAGACATATCAACCAAATAAAAAATCAGCAAAGAAATTACAGAACTGAATTCAACTTGTGAACAAATGGACCTAGTAGATGTGTACCGTGTTCTGCACCCATCACCATTAGAATACACATTCTTCTCAGCTGCACAAGGGTCATTCTCTAAAATAGATCATACACTGGTCCATGGAACATGCTTAAGTAAATGCAAAGGAACTAAAATAATTCCATCCATATTATCTGACCATAGTGCAATAAAATTGGAAATGAATGACAAAAAGCCCCCACAAGAACCCCATAAACACATGGAAATTAAATAATTCTCTCCTAAACAATCAACGGGTCACAGAATAAGTTAAAGAAGAAATTAAACAGTATCTAAAATTGAATGAAAATGTAAATACAAATTACCGGAACCTGTAGGAAAAAATGAAAGCAGTCCTCAGAGGGAAATTTATAGCACTGAACTCCCACATCAAAAAAAAAATGGAAGGAACACATATAAACAACCTAATGATGCACTTCAAACTTCTAGAAAAGAAGAGCAAGTCAAATGTAAAGCCCAAAGAAGGGAGAAAGTTATCAAGATCGGAGCAGAAATTAATGCAATTGAGACTAACAAAACAATACAAAGAATTAATGAATCAAAGACTTAGTTCTTTGAAAGAATACATAAAATTGATAAAACCCTAGCCAACATTATCAAAAAGAGGAAAGAAAAAACTCAGAATCATGCAATAAGAAATGAAAAGTGTGAAATCACTACAGTCCCTGTGGAAATACAGAAGATCATCAACACATACTTAGAAAACCTTTACTCACATAGATTTGATAACACAGAAGAAATGGACAGATTCTAGAAGCCTATGAATTATCAAAGCTAAATCAAGAAGATGTAAAACTGCTGAATAACCCAATTTCAGCTAATGAAATTGAAAATGAATTTAGAACCTTACAAACAAAGTAAAACCCAGGTCCTGATGGATTCACTGCTGAATTCTACAAGAAATTTAGGGAAGACTTACTGCCAACACTCTTCAAACTCTTCAATGAAATTGAAAGGGACACAAGTCTCCCTAACTCATTCCTAGAAGCAAGTATTACCCTAATACCAAAACCAGAGAAAGACACAACCAAAAAAGAAAATTACAGGACAATCTCCCTAATGAACATAGATGCAAAAATCCTCAATAAAGTACTGGCAAATAGAATACAGAAAGTTATCAGGAAGGTTATACACCATGATCAAGTGGGATTCATCCTAGGAATGCAGGGATGGTTCAACATATGCAAATCAATAAATGCAATACACCATATAAAGTACTGGCAAATAGAATACAGAAAGTTATCAGGAAGGTTATATACCATGATCAAGTGGGATTCATCCTAGGAATGCAGGGATGGTTCAACATACACAAATCAATAAATGCAATACACCATATATATCAACAGGGCCAAGGACAAGAATCACATGATCATCTCAATAGATGCAGAGGATTTGACAAAATCCAACATTTACGATAAAAGCCCTACAGAAAATGGGAATAGATAGTCTCTACCTCAACCTGATAAAAGCCATATATCATAAACCAACAGCCAACATCTTACTACATGGAGAAACCTGAAAACTTTCAACCTAAAATCAGGAATAAGATAAGGATGTCCATTATCACCACTACTATTCAATATAGTTTTGGAAATATTAGCCAGTGCAATTAGACTAGAGAAAGAAATAAACCAAATAGGATAGGAAAAGAATTAAAATTATGTTTATTTGCAGATGATATGATGCTATACATAGAAGACCTCCAAAAATCCATTGAAAGATTTCTAGATGTAATAACCAAATTCAGTAACGTTGCTGGATCCAAAGAGAGCACTCAAAAATCAATAGCATTCCTGCACACAAACCACAGTCACTGAGAGAGAAATAAGGGAAACCACACACTTCACTGTACCATCCAAAAAAATGAAATACTTAGGAATCAATCTAACAAAGGAAGTAAAATATCTATACAGTGAAAATTACATTACTCTGAAAAAGGAAATCAAAGAGGATTTCAGAAAATGGAAAGATATTTCCTGTTCATGTATAGGAAGAACAAACATCATGAAAATAGCCATTCTGGACTTCCTGCAAGATGGCCACTCAGATGACACTGCGATAGGGAGGCTCCCTGAATATGCCATCCAAATGCTGGAATATAAGATAATATAATAACAGAGAGAAGAAAAAAAAACAGGGAGATGGGTCCTCTGGACCCAAGAAGAATCTTAAATGAGAACTGTAGCCCATGGAAAGAGTTAAAAAATGAAATAAACAAAGGCGGAGACCAGCAGCACCTCTGACCAGAGCTGAATCCAATTAGCGCTGCTACCCAAACTGAGAAGTTGCGATTAGGGTGCTAATGATGCGTGGTTGAATTGCTATGGCTGCAGTGGGGACTACAGAGGTGGTGGTTGATTGTGGAGTGAGGTGGTCAGGAGCAGGCGAGTGAGTGAATCCAGTGGCCCCCAGCCCCCCACCCCCGAGGGAGAGTGAGGGACAGGCATCCATCTTGAGTCCAGAACTGCTCCTAATTAGGCACGGTTCCTGGAAGGTTGTGGCAGAATCTGCGCGGGCACCCTGGGGGTGATAGGGGAAGTTTGGTGGTCAGCCCGGTACAGGTTCCTAGGCAGCGGCCCCATGCACTGCACCAGACATCCATGGAGCAGAAACAGGCTTGGGAGAGGCAGTGGACCAACACAGGCTCACTGGCGAGCCCAGGAAAATGCCAAGATAGAAAGGCAAAGGGCACTCTCCAGACTCTGATACAAGCAGAACCAATTCAGGGGGTGCTAACACAGAAATGGTTGGGTGTCCAAAAATTAAACTCTCAGAGGAGATGACAACTGAAGTGGGGAGACAACTCCATGAAGCTATGAAAGAAATTAAAGCGGCACTGTTAGCCCAACTGAGAACTGAAATGAAATACATTAATAGGGGAATCGCTAAGCACCTCTAAAGGAAACATAGCTGGAAAGGTGGAGGATGGAAAATCAAAGGAAATTGAGAATGAAACAAATACAAACTTAAAATGCATTAATCAGATTCAGAGAGACTACCAGGATATCAAAGACTTCAATAAAGTTGGCAGAACCACCTGAAGGAAACTAAAGATAGACTTTCATATCTGGAAGAAAGAATGGCAGCCTGGGAGAGAGAAAGGAGAGACTTTCTAAGAAGTCTGGATGTGGCAGTGCAACAGCTGCAAGACAATCAAGGAAACATAACTTACAAATAAAAGGTGTGAGTGAAAAAGCGGAGGTGAATACAAATCAAATCAAAAGACTATTTACAGAAATAATTTCAGAAAACTTTCCAAACATGGGAACAGGAAGAGACTTTCAGATAACTGAAGCATATAGAACTCCAGCTAAACTTGACCAAAACAGGCCTACACCCAGACATATAATAATCAAGATTCCAGAAATTCAACACAAAAACATAATATTAAATGCTATTAGGGAAAAGAGACAGATTACCTACAAAGGGAGGCCCATCAGAATCATGACAAACTTCTCAACACAAATCATCGGGTCAAGAAGAGCTTGGAGTGAAATATTTCAAGCCCTGAAGGAAAATTACTTCCAACCCAAATTAATGTACCCTGCAAAATTATCTTTTAAAATTAATGGGGAAACAAGATACTTCCACAACAAAGAACAACTAAAGGAATTTATGACAACCAAGCCAACCCTACAAAGAATATTGAAGGACATTCTAGAGAGAGATAAAGAACTCCACTGCTCCAGAAAAAGCGACAAAGAGATACCACCAAGCAGGGCAGACAAATGAATAATCCATTAAAGGGATTTAAGTCCAGTATTGTTTTCAATGAGCTGTTTAGTTTAATCCTATTCTACCTCGACTGGCCTATCTTTATCATAAATGATGACAAAGCTATTGTAAAGATAACAAAATTTATAAGGGTAGCCTTCAGTGATATATGATCACCTTGCTTTAAAACCAGATATTACTTTCACTGCTCTGTTCTGAGGGATTTTAACCTATCTTAGTATGATTGTGTTACAACAGATGATATAGGCAACTGCCTTGAAGCTAACATGAGGCATTATAGAAATCAATGTTGCATTACTATGTATTGCCTCCATTATCTTATTTGTTATTGGTTTTATTCAGTACTATTTTGTTCGACTATATTTGGCCAATTGGTAAGGGCATTTAGTTTGAAGACAATAAGAGGTATTACAAGGGGAACCGAGGAAGGAAAGTATGGGAAAAAAGACACAGTTTTATATAAGGGTATTCATAAGATAGTTTAAAAGTCTCTACTACTAAATGCATTAATTGGTGAGAGAGAACAGTTGATATTTATAAGACCAGATCAATCCTACATGTCTTTACCTGTCAATCTGAATAGCCCCCTTAATGGTAACAATATACAATGTTGCAACCACTGTAAAATTCCAACCATCTAAATTCCTAAACCTATAATTTTACAGTATCGGATATGTTGGTGTTTGCTGATCTCTTTAGTGTTTTGTATCTCTTATGTATGACCATTCTTTTATGCTTTATTGGTTTCACTCTGAACTATTTAGCTTGATCATGTTAGACCTGATGTTATGGGTAGTTATTTCAATGATAACAAGAGGTATTCTGAGGGGAAAGGAAGGAAGGAAGAGAAAAGCAAAAAGACATAAATTTATAAATATGCATAAATAAGACAGTTAAAAAAAACGCATTGCTAAATACAATAGCTATTGAAAAAGAAAAGTTAATATACCTGAATTGATAAATCTTACATGTCTATATCTGTCAATACGATCAACCCCTATGAAGGTAACGATATGCAATATTGTAACTACTGTGAAATTTCAACCACCTCAGTGTGTAAACCTACAATGTTATCGTATCAGATCTGTTGTTGTTGTTTGTCTGTCTTTTTTGATTTTTGTTTCTATCTTCTGTATCTATTTTCTCTTAAATAAATAAAAGGAAAAGAAAATAGCCATTCTCCCAAAATTGTTATACAGATTTAATGTAATCCCAATCAAAATACCACTTGCCAACCTCACAGAGCCAGAAGAAGCATTCCTGAAATTCACCTGGAACCAGAAGAGACCTAGAATAGCAAAGACAATTCTGGGCAACAGAGGTAAGGCGAGAGGCATCACAGTCCCCAATTTGAAAGTATATTACAAAGCTACTGTGATAAAATCAGCATGGTACTGAAATCAAAACAGACCTGAAGATCAATGGAATAGATTAGAAGATACAGTCACAACTACAAACACACTCAGCCACCTCATCTTTGACAAAGGGGCCAAACATGTACATTGGAAGAAAGGTAGCTTCTTTAACAAGTTGTGTCAGAATAACTGGCTTTCTATATGCTGTAAAGTAAAACTAGATCCATGTCTATCACAATGCACTAAACTAAAGTCAAAATGAATCAAAGATTTGAATATTAAAACAGAGACATTAAACTTGCATGAAGATAAAGTAGGTTAAAATCTTGATGACATGGGAGTAGGCAGAGAGTTCATGAACAAAAATCAAACTGCACGAGAAATACTTGCCAGAATCAACAACTGGAATTTCATCTTACTAAAAGTTTTTTGCATGTCAAAGGAAATCTCCAACAGAATGAAAAGAAAACCCACGAACTGGGAAAATATCTTAGCCAATTGTCCACCAGACAAAGGACTTCTATCTAAAACCCATAAAAAATTGAAAGAAATCAGGCCCCTAAAATTCAAGGACCCAATTCAAAAATGGGCATCTGAGATGAATACACACTTCTCAGAGAAAGAAATACAAATGGCAAATAAATATATGAAAAAATGTTCAACACCAATGGTCATTCGGGAAATGCAAATTAAAACAATGCTGAGATTCCATCTCACTCCAGAAAGAATGGCCAAGATTAAAAAATTAACCAATATCAAATTCTGGAGGGGCTGTGGGGAAAAAGAAACTCTTTTTCACTGTTGATGGAAGTGTAGACTGGTGCAACCACTGTGGAAATCAGTGTGCATATTCCTCAAGAAGCTAGGATTAGAGATCCCATTTGACCCAGCTATCCTGCTTCTGGGCATTTTCCCAGAAGAATTTAAAACATCATAACACAGTGATATTTGTGCACCCATGTTTATAGCAACTCAATTTGTAATAGCCAAATCTTGGAAACAACCCAAGTGCCCATCAATCAAGGAATGGATAAAAAAGATGTGATATTTTTATACAATGGAGTACTACTCAGTTATCAAGGAGGCTTGCATTGAGACTTTTATAAGTAAAAGGACACGACTTGAGACCATACACATAAGTGAGATAAATCAAACTCACGTGTGTAAATACCATATGGTCTCCCTAGTGTTAGAAACTGAAACAGTATATATGATCCAAAATCTACAATAAATTCTGTGTAAGGGTAAGTAACTGCTCAAAGAGCAAAAGTAATTGGGAAAGGGAAAAGGAGGAAAGAAGGAAGGGAAAAGGAAAAAGGCATAAATCTGTATATATGTATATGTAAGATAACTAAAATGACTATACAGCTGAATGTATTAGTTATTGAGAAAGATCAGTTAATACTCGTATGATTAGATCAATTTTACATGTCTATATCTGTTAATGTGCACAACCGCGTTGAAGGTAACAATACGCAATATTGCAACAATTGTCAAGTTCCTATCATCTTGTTTTGTAAACCTATAATGTTACTGATGTGGATTTGCTGTTGTCGTGTGTTTGCCTCTTTTGCTTTTTGTCTTTCTTATATGTGTCTTTTTCCTCTTAAATAAAAAAAGTTGGGGGGACATTCTTGCCACAGTAAGGTCACATTCTCAGCTATTCTGTCATGCCTTCTGCATCTTCTATCATTTCTCATTCCTTATATTGCAGAGAGCTGTTTAAGGTACAATTACCCTCCTTCCTTGATTCTAATATGCACCTGCTGTTGCATAGAACTACTAACATTGTTTTATGTGCTTTTTAAAATGTAAGGACATGGAGCTCATTAATTAAAGTTGCAGATCAAGTAAAATGAAAGGCATAGGAAAATCATTAAGGTCAGGCAAGTAACATTAAGTGGCTTCAGAACTTAGAAATAGGAACAGGAAATGAACTTTAGCATGGCAGCTTGAAAGTCAACACATTTGAAGGAAAGAAAATTACAACACAAGTATTTAAATTTCTGTGGGCAAACCTGGAAAGCAAAAATACTGGGAAGAAAAAAAAAAAGAAAGAGAAGATGCATTTCTTGGCTGCGTTTTAACATGTCTTACTGCACATGGCTGAACAGTGATCCCTGCGTGTAGCTGCCATGTGGTAGACTGTATTTGTTTGCAGGTGCTTGGGTAATAGAGTGTACTAGACAAAAATGGGGGCAATTGAAAGACAAGCATAGAAATAATTAATGGATTAGAGTGACTGAATTACAAAAAAGAAGCAGATTGGTGCAAGTAATCTTATCCAGATTCAAAAGATATTGACCAAGAAGATGAGCACAGGAACAACATGTGCTCTAGTGAGGAAAAACCTGTACTGAGGTGTTGCTTGTCACAGAGGAATTAAGGAAGGGAGTGGAAAGGGCAGTTGGTTAGTATTTCCAAATAGGCAGCAACTGTTAGGTAGTCATCCACAGAGAGCTGTAAAGGAAACATTGACACAGATGTGTAATAGACCGAATAAGTCTGAAACCGAAACCAGCTTCAACATGTGACAAGGTTGCACCATTCATCCAAGGATGGAGTTGTTCAGTCTAGGTGACAATTCATCTAGGTTCACAATTTTAATTTATTCAGGAAAAATAGTTTACTCAGTGAAATTGGTGTCCAAAATTACAGTGGATGTTTCACTAGTTTATGCTCATTAAGAGCTGGAATTTTATTTTATCACTGAATCTCATGTATCTGCTGCAACTATAATACTTAATAAATACTTCTGCATTAATTAATGATGCAAAAACTAAATAAAAATACCCGTGTTGAAATTCTGGTATATCACAGACCTCACATTGCTGGATTTTAGGGGAAATTTCACAAGGGATTTGCATTCAAGACAGAGATTTGTGACTGTCTGGCTGCCATGTGGTCATAGTATCTTTTTCAGGCATAGAAAATCTCTCAGCATGGGGTAGGCAGGGTTCTACATTTAAAAATTAGGTAGTTTCTTTCTTTCTAAATCCCAAATGTGAAATGGAAGAAGACAAGAAGTGCTTATTAATTTATTGAACAAATGTTAGGACACTGTATAGTTTAGCAGTTAAGAACATGGGCCTAAGGGCCAGATGGCCAAATTTCAAATCTCAGCTTTGCTACTTCCTAATTGGGTATATACTTTGGCAACTTCCTCGGGCTTAATTTCTTCACTTGTAAAACAAAGATAATCATAGTTTCTGATGAATGAGGTTCTTGTGAGGATAAAGTTAAGTAAGTCCTGTAAAGCATTCAGGAGAATGCTGATCAGCTCATCCATAAACTCTGTGTGTATGTGTGTGCGTGTATCTCTTTTGAACACTTACTATGAGCAAGGCACTCTTAAATACTGGGAAAAGAATACTGAACAAGACTTGCAAGACAGTTTCTTCCATGTAGCCTAATCTCATGGATCCTTACTTTTTGTTAGATATTTATCTCTAAATGAGAAAGCAACTTAAGAAAAATTATAATTTTTAAATGGAAACTGGTTCCATGAAAAAATGAAAAGAAATGGAATAGGTAGAGAATAACTTGGGTAAGAGCAAGGTACTATACTGACTTGGCCTATAAAAGAGGCCTTGGGAAACAGAACCGGAAACTGAATGATTACAAGGAGTCAATCATGTGAGAATCTGGAACACAGGGAATATCATGGTGAGATGTTGTCTTAAGGTGGGATAAGTTTGTCATGTTCATATATTGGGTTTGGTAGAAAATATAGAGAAGTAAACTCTAGGAAGCAGGCAGAGACTATACCACACAGTTTGTTGTCTAGTGTGATCACTTTCTTTTTTTTAATGTAATGAGAAGCCATTGGAAATGTCTGAGTAGAAAGTGAAATGATCAGACTCAAAATTTTTAAAAGATTACTCTGGTATTTGTGTACATACTATATGGTTCTACAAAAAAAAAAAAAAGAAAATCAGTTGGAGGAAACGCAGTATACCAGAGTTCAGATTATAGTTAATGCCACATGGAATGAGGTAGAGCTTGTAGATGGAAAGAAGGTAATGAGTTTACATTATGTGTTACAGTTTAACTAACCAGACATTCTGGAACAAAAGACTGTATTAGAAATTTCAGTGTCCAACACTTAATTAAGCCCTGGGGAAATTTTCTTTTTTTTTTTGAAACACCAACATATAGAGTATCTGTCTTTAACTAGCTTTCAAACTGTAAAGTCCCATTCAGACTTTATGAAAGGTCATGAACAAAAACCAGGGCACCAACGAGAAGGGTGCAGAGCTAAGAAATTAACAATAGTGAGAAGCCATCACCATCCCTGAATCTGGAAAGGTAAGGAGAAGAAATAATATTAACCAAGCCCAGTGAACCTGGAATCTTGCCAGGGAGCCATCTAATAGAAAATGTAGTCCTAGAGGGACCTGCTGCTAGCACAGGATGTGGCCCAGAACAAAAAAGGAAGTGGAAAGTAAATACTTAGATTCATTCTTTTCTCGCTATCCAACCTCTGGCTATTGCTTTACATTGGTCAAATCTAACTGGAATCCTAGCAACAAAAGAAGCTTTGTAATGACAGAAGGTATATTTCTTCCCAGGTCAGAAAGTGTGACACACAGAAGCAGAAGACTGAGTTGCATATGCTGAGAGGACCAGGTAAAAGGAAATAAATGCACACAGACACACAATTTACAGAAGGAAAGAAAGATAGTCTGGAACAGAGTGCAATATTAACTTCAGGGTTTTCACAGAGATTCAGTTCAGAGTCAGTGTCCAGTTTACTTCATTGTTGCAAAAGATACATAGTATAAACTCTAGGGTAGCTATATCGACTGTTTTCTTTATTTTTTCCCCCATGAGGAAGTAGGGGAATACCATGTATACACAGAATGATTTAATATCCTGTTGCTCCTAAAGAGAAACACAGATTTTTTTTTTTCATTTTAAGAGTTTTACCAGTAAGGACTAGCGAGAAACATACAGGGGACAACAGAAAATAGCTAACATGGAAAGTTATAAAACAATTTTGTCATAGCCACAGACTTGCTTGCTAAGTGCTTCTGGAACTATAAATGTAAGGCCCAGTGTTATCTTCCTTTTTGCTTTTGTTCTGTTTATACATGTGTCTGATTCCACCTAATTGTCCAAGCATCTCCTTCCTTTCTGGCCCAAGTTAGCATGTATCTCCACACTTTAGGGGAATGATCTGACCAACAGACAGCCACCTCAGTTGACAACAGATCTGGAAAAACCATTATACCAAGCAAAAAGTTTTCATTGCTCTCCCTGGGACCTTCGCCCCGCCCTCCTTTGTATTGCCATGCTATCTGAATCCACATTTCGCCAAATCCCCTAATGCTAAGCAGTTGTGGAACCAGCCTCTGAGGAGCTTCTGGTTTCCCCTGGAATGTGATTTGCCTCATCATCTTTCAGCCTGCCTCCACTTTGCTTTCTTATCATATCAGAGGCTTGGGATGCCTGTGTGCACAATAAATCAATGGCATTTTAAGCTTTCCCTGTGGCCTCAATTACTATGCATCTTGGTGCAGCTTGCTGTGCTGATCATGTTTATGACTTCACCTAAATTCTTAATGCTCTATCTCAGTGCAAAGACATGGGATTTTTTATGAAAATGTGACTTTTATCTTAGCCCATTAGACAATTGCCAATATGCTGTGAAAGGAATAAAACAGTCTCCAAAAAACCATAACCCCTAGAATGTAGCTCTACTATGTTCTAAAACCTAGATTATAAACTCAGTGGAGATACAGATCCTGTCTGCCTTGGACATCATGATATTCCATAAAGTATATTAATATAACTACTACACAATTAGTGCTTAAGAAGTATTTGGTGAATACTGAATATAACACATTGTTTTGCAAATGGTGTTTTTAAGCACCATTCCTGCTTATGCCACTTTAAGCAGGCACACATGTACACACATAACTGTACACACACACATACACACACACGTGTACATAATTTATTTCCATAAGTGCATGATTCTGTCAGTGCTACTTAAACTCAGGTGCAGCTCAAGGTGGTCAAGAGAGCTATCAGTATAAGAAACTAGAAAGCAGTTCTTAGAAAGACAGAAAAACAAATTTAGCATCAAAAATATCCCAGAAAAGAAATTTTCCCCATTTTTCTCTGATCTTGCCTCTGCTAATCCAGAGAACACACGTTCTGAGAGCCTTTGCCTTTCAGCTTTCTTTTTGCAATTAAAAGAACTTAGTCATTTTCTCCTTGCACTACTACCATTGTTTCAGCAAGTTTTCCAGGAATTCTCCTCCCAAAGAATTCAAACTTCCACAATCATATTGGACATATTGGCGTAATTTTCAGTATGCTTTTGTTCCAGTCTTTCCCCTCCATGAGACCTTTTCAATGTCACTTCCTCAACCCCATTTGGGACCCATTTTGTGTTTATTCCACCAAACCTTTTCCTTAACTCAGCTCTGCTCTTGTACATGATACTTACAGCCCCTGCACAGCAAATATCCTTTTGCCTTATTTCATTGCATATTTACATCATCACTAGACTATCAACTTCTTCAGGAAAATCTTAAGCTTTTTCAACTTTATATTTCCTCAGACATATATGTAACCTGCAATCAGAAAAATTGACTTCTCTTTGATCTCAGTGCTGCTGCTTCTTTTCATCTTTGTTCTGTCAAAATATTATTTGGAAGAAAAAATACAAAAATAGAAAAACAAATAGTTGAGGTGAGTCCATTAAAATAAAATGCTCTTTGAGTAGTACATGCTCAGAGTTTAAAGTTAAACATGACTTGAATCTCATGCATGAGAATTTCTTTGAATATTCTTCTTCACCATCTGTTCAGGCATTGCTAAATCTTGGCCAAGTACTTCTCAATTGCAAAAGAAGCACCATCTCCATCTATAAGCAGCACAAGCACAGTAGCTTCCTGAGTGAGCAGAGAAGTCTTGA
>RJWM01036076.1:0-18414 GCA_004363535.1 Dasyprocta punctata | reverse complement strand
AAGGCGGGGGGAAAGGTGGGGAGCTGAGGACTGGTAGGGCCTTTCCCACCCTGTCACATCCCAGACAGTATACCGAGGCTCCTGGGATGAGGAGAGCCAGGCCCATTCAGCCTCTCATGAAAGCATGGTTCATGCTGAAGAATTTGGCAACCCTGGTTTAACTTAAGTGATCTCCAGTAACCCTGCCTTGGAATGGGCAAAAATTAGAGGTGCCTCGAGTTCTGTGGGACTTCAAAGAGATAGCATATAGGAAGATATCAAGCATCTAATAGGTGCTCAATAAATAGCCATGTCATCGCCCTCCTTGCTTTCTCTCTCTCTCCTTCCCAGGGTCTGTGCACCCAACACTGCTAGAAGCATTGTCTCCATTCATCTCTATTCCCTCAAGGCCACACAAGCCCTTCCCAGAGGGCTCTAAGGATCCCTGTGTAGCCTTCGCCACTCTGAATCCCTTGTGTACCATAGAAAGGGCAATGACTTGTGGATTAAGAGAGCAGCATGCAGCCGGGCGTGGTGGCGCACGCCTTTAATCCCAGCACTCTGGAGGCTGAGGTAGGCGGAGCGTTGTGGGTTCGAGGCCGGCTTGGGCTACAACGTGAGCACAAGGCCAGCCTGAGCTACATAGTGCGACCCTGCCTCAAAAAAACCCGGGCCGGGAGTTTGGCTCAGTGCCTTAAGCGCCTGCCCTGGCAGGTGCAAGGTTGTGAGTTCAATCCCCGGTGCCGCAAAAGAAAAAAAAAAAAAAAGAGCAGCATGCATGTGTTATCAAGGGATCATCCGTGGTGGTCTTGGTGTACCTCTCCCTTGCTGGGTGACCTCAGGCAAGTCGCCCGATCTGAGCTTTGGTTTCCTCTTCTGCATTGTAGTCAGAAGCATACCTATTGCTGAGAAGAAAATCCCTGCCTGTGGCAAGCATGCTGCTTGCATGTTCCATATATGCGGTGCTCTTACATGTTCCCTGACTGTGTTTCCTATTTGGGAAGATAACAAGGCAACCACGTAGGAACATTTTGTGAGCACCTGTCCTATGTCAGACATGTGCTGGGTGCTATCTCCCTGGGTCCTCTCACAAGCCTTGTGAAGAACGAGTTACCCTTTCCAGTGAGTCAGTATGGAAATTGAGGTTCCGTGAGCAAAGGCACTTGTTAAGACTGTGCCCAGACTTTATGCATATCCTATGTGACTGACAATGTCCTCTGATTGAGTATTTTGGGGCACTCAATCTGAAGCAGCACAGAGAAAATGAGAGCAAGAGAGATAAGGAGGAGGCCTTTAACGTGGAGGGCATGGAAGAGCTTTAGGGGCCGGGGGGTAGGGGGGTGTAGAAGCTCTCAACAAGAACAAAGGAGTGTAGTTACCTTTATCAGCTTTGGCTGGGGGGAGGAATCTGGGAGGTGGGCAAAATGACATATTAACAGCTGATTTGAAGAAGCATCTGCCTGTGTAAAACAGGAGACACAAAGATTTACTGAGGGCTGGGGGTGGAGGTTTGGGGGGTTGTGGAGTCTTGGTGGGTGTGGAGTCGTGGGATTGGGAGAGGGCTCGGCGCATGTGCCAAAATGGAGCAGGAGGTTTATCTCTGGAATGAGAAGGAAAACATGGAGCTCACTCTTGGAGAGCTTGTTTCTCTGGGACCAGTACCAAGTTGGGGGGACGTCATGTTACAGATAGCTAAGCCCCAGGTTAGCAGAATCTATCATACTCAGCCTTTCATATGTGTTCTATCCTTGTTATCGTCACATCTCATTGAATCTTTGTCGCGATGCTAGGAGGTATGCTATTAGGAGGAGGACTAGGACAAGGAGGTAGCACTATTATTACGCTTGCTCTAGTGAAGAGACAGGAGAAATCAAATAGTTGTTGAGCACTTGGTGGAGAAAAAAATCTTCACCCATCGTTACACGGGGTTACAGTCATCCTTACGAAATCTTAAGAAACATCTAGTTGATTCCTAGGAAAACTTTTGTTTTCTTCTCAAATATTTTAGAATCTTCTTCATAGTTCATAGTCACTTTGACAAAAATGGAGGTCTGAACTGATTTTCCTTCTTCCTGCTGGCCAGTGTGTTCATTTTATAGTGGAAAAACAGATTCGAGTCCATTGTTGCTGCCTTAGAGCCACTCAGCCAGTTAGAGAACAAGGCCAGGCAGAACAGCAATTCAGTGCTCTAAAAGCCTTCTCCAGGCATTTATTGTGGGCCCTTCGGGACCTGGCTTATTATCTTCAGAATCTCATTTCCCAATGACATCCACTGTGAGGATGGTTTCCGCATTATCTTGTCTTCAGATGAACAAACCGATGCAATGCTTTGTGTAACCGTGTGACAAACTCAAGGTAATGCAGTCCATCTAAGCTTGAGCTCTGTTCAGTACTACCATGCTTGAGAGGCCAAATGTTATGAGAAAGAACAGAAGTACCATACTTAGGTCCCCCAGGAACCAGAAAGGGCAGGGATCCTCCAATGGCACCCCATGAGGAAATTCCCCAGCCTTATTTACCTTACAATTCACTCAGCACTCCCTACTCCCAAGGAGAAGTTATTCTAATTTGTAAGTTGGTTGTTTTTTCTGCTGCTCAGAACAGCTGGCCCACCTTCTAGACCTGGGGGTGGGGTGGTGGAACAACTCATTACAAATTTTGCACTCGCAGCAATTTGCATTCCATAATTAATGAACATTAAAATGCATAATTACAAACAGAAACAAATGGCTTGGTGATGATGAAAAATCGGGCTGAGAAGCAGCAAGAGCAGGCGCAGGGACACAGGAGGAGGCTGAGGAAGCGATGTGGGAGGAACCTGTGTTGGAACAGCTGCGAATCCCCCAGGCATCCTCTCCTTCTCCCAGAACTGCAAACCCCGAGACTCGGGGATCAAGTCCTAGAGTCTGCCAGGGAGTCGTAACCTGAAATGGAGTAGAATGGGGGTGGAGGTTCTACATCCCAACAGACAGGAGTAAGAACCCCAGCTCTCTCATCTATTTACTGTTCCGCCTCAGGGAGAGGAGAAGCTGTTCACAGGATGGGGTCTTTGTTAGACAAGACCCCCCTCTTTCTCATATGCACCCCCAGTCTCATGGAACTTGCTTCCCAAGGCTCCTTTTGTGAGCTCTAAGAAAATGCTTAGAGATAATTGAATCCAGTAACTTCCATAATCTCTTCAAAGTAGCAAATCAAATCACTTCATTCCTCTGCTGAAAACCCTCCAAAGCCCTCCAGGTGTACTTAGAATAAACTGGATGCTTTCCCAGGGCTGAGCCATGGGTCAGCAGCTTTTTTGTACAAAGGACTATATAGTAAATATTTTAGGCTTTGCAAGTCACATGTGGTATTTTTTTTTTTTTTTTTTGTCTCATAGTCTTCCATTTTTAAAAACAAAATGTAAAAGTCATTCTTAGCTGTAGGGCTGTGCAAAAACAGCCTGCGGGGGAGCAGACATCTTTTCTCTATTCCTCTTGCTAAATACAACTAAAAGCCCTGGATATTATGTATAAAACAAACATAAGACTGTAGAAGGTGGAAACAAGGTAGACCAGCTAGGGGCACTGGGACCGAAGAAAAGATAAAGGTTCAATTTCCTGAGTTCTCTTTTGTTTTATATGTCCTAGGTTTGGAACTGTAGGGAACAGTAGCTCAGAAATGCTAATAAGCACATGCAAAAAAAAAAAAAAATTAAAAATTAAAACATAAAAATAAAAAGGCATGCTTTCTCTAGCTAATGTACTAGAAAAAGACAGCTTAGCAAAACAGAAAATTTTGAGACAATAATTGCACTACTACAGCTGAATCCCCCCAAAAAATATAAATACGGACCTCATCTCACCGAGGCCAGCAAAAATCAAGTGGAGAGTCAGAACTTTACTTTCCCTCAAGAAGAAATGAGCATCCTCACATCCTGGCCCACTCATTGTCAGTGGAGACCATATGAAGACTGTGGACTTTTACCCCTAACCCACAGCAATGAGACGCCTTCCCCTTTCCTACTGTAGTATTTCCAGAACACGACTAACATGAAAGAATGCTCACCACAAACCTGCAGTAACAAGGGTACCTCCCATCCATCTGGTATTAGTGGAAGCCAAGTGGGCGGTAACTAGGCATATCTCCCACTCCCACTTGGAAGGTATTAAAGTTTTGTGAGGAGTCAGATTCCCACCCCTACCCAGGAGCACCAAAGGCCTTCCCTCTTAGATGTCAAGCCCATTGGGCTTGTTTCCCTTTATCAGAAACAAAACTACTTTACTCTGATCATGTTAGAGGGATCCAAGTAAAATAGAAGAGTGAAATAAAATCCAAAGCTAAATTGAAGAGGACATCAGAAAATGGAAAACTATCTCCTGTTCCCAGAAAGGCAGGATCAATATTATCAAAATGGTAATATTGCCAAAATTGTTATATGAACTTAATGCAATCCCAATAAAATGCCAACAGCATTTCTCACAGATCTACAAAAAATAACCTAAAATTTGAATGAAACCAGAAAGGACACAGAATAGTAAAAGCAACAGTGTGTAAAAAGAGTAAAGCAGGAGGCATCACAACCCAGAATTTCAAGTTATATTACAAAACTGCAATGATAAAAAGAGCATGGTACTGGCACTAAAACAGACATGTGGATCAGTGGAACAAAATAGAGGATGCAGATGTAATTCCAGGCACAGTCAGCTTTCTGATCTTTGACAAAAAGGCCAAAAACCTACAGTAGAGGAAAGATCGTTTATTTAGCAAGTGATGGCTGGGTAAACTGGTTATTCATCTGCAGAAGATTGAATCTAGACCCATATCTCTCACCATGTACATACTAAAATCAAAATGTATTAAAAATAGATAAATATCAAAACAGAACACTTAATCTGCTGGAAGATAAAACAGGTAAAACTCTAGAAGACATAGGCAAACACAAGGATATTCTGAATAGAACCCTAATTGCATAAGAAATAACATCAAGAATCAACTAATGGGATCATATCAAATTAAAAACCTGCTGCACAATGAAGGAAACAATCAGCAGAGAGAAAAGACAACCTACAGAATGGGGAAAAAATTTGCCAGATATTCCTTGGATAGATATAAAGAATTAAAAATAAAATAGACCCCCCCAAACAAGAGACCTGATCACAAAATGAATAGACATTCCTCAGAAGTACAAATGGTCAACAAATACATAAAAAACACTCAACGTCGCAGACCATTAGAGCAATGCAAATTAAAACAACCCTGAAATTCTATCTTATTCCAAAAAGAAGGCTATCATCAAGGACTCAAACAGTAACAAATGCTGTCAAGGCTACAGGGATAAATAAACTCTTCTACATTGCTGGTGGGAATGTAAACTAGTACAACCACTTTGAAAAACAGTATAGCAATTCACCAAAAAACTAAAACTAGAAATTCCATTTGATTCAGGTATTCTCCTTCTATGACCCAGCTATTCACTTTCCCAAAGAATTAAAGACATTATATTACAGTGACACAGCACAACAATGCATACTAACTGTATTGTGGAAGTGACCTTTATGTCTATCAAGAGGTGAGTAGGTAAACAAAATGTGGTATTTATACACAATGCAGTACTACCCATCCATAAAGAATAAATGAGTCATTTGTATACAAATGGATGGATCCTGAGACCATAATGTTAAGTGAAATAAATTAGATGCAAAACACTAAATATCACTTAGTTTATTTTATATGAGAAACCCAAAATATAAATAAACAGCAAAATTAAAGATAATAGGAATAATAGGAAATAGAGCGATAGGTTTTTTTATTTGTTTTTTGCAAATGGGAGGGGGCTAAGGGATAGAGGGGAGAAGAAGGAAAGTAGAAGGGGATGAAAAATGAATTAAGATGTGCAATATACATACACCAACTCCCCAGGAAGAATGTAACAATTGTGTACTGCAAACATGTACTAAGACAAATTAAAAAATTGAAGAAAAATATAAAATACAAAACTAAAGTAATAACATCAATTTGAAAATGCTTCCTTCAAAAATCACTTGTCATACCAAGAACCAGGAGAGTGCCAAAAACAATGAAAATACAAGTAATAGACTCTTAACACCAAAATGATAAGTACTAAATTTATCTGACTATGATATTAAAAGTCATTATTTAAAAATGTTCTGCCAAGTAATTGTGAACATTTTTGAAACAAATGAAGACATAAAAGGCTCAGCAACAAAATGAAAAGAATAAAGGTAAACAAAATGGAAATCTTAGAATTGAAAAATATAGTAAATTAAATAAAATGTCTGGGTAAGCTCACTGGCAGAAAGGAGAAGACAAAGAAAATAACCAGTAAATTAAAGATAGAACTATCAAAATTGTGCACACTGAATATTGGAGAGAAAATAGATCTAGAAAAAAATTAACACATTCTCAATGGCCTGTGTGTTGTTAAAGAAAAACAAACAAAAAGATTTGACATTTGTGTCATTGGAGTCCCAATAGTAGAGCAAAGAATGGTACTCAAATAATGACTGCAAACTTCTCAAATTTAAAATCCTTACATATTTAAACAAACAAACAAACAAACTTCATATAGAATAAACAAAGAAATTCACATCAAAACATCATAGTCAAAGTCCTTTAGCGTTTCAAGAAAAAAATCTTGAAAAAAATTTACATCTTATCTATAGAAAAGAAAAAAAAAACAATTTAATGACAATGACAATTCTCAGGAGAAACCACTTTAATGACAATGGGAATTCTCACAGTGGGAAACTGGAAAAAAGGTAGAATATTTTTAAAATACTGAATAAAAGTGAATCTCATGTCCAGTGAAAATGTATTTTAGGAATGAAGGAGAAATCAAGACATTCTTAGACAGGAAAACCTAGGTATTTGTGACCAGGAGACTTAATCTAAAATGGGAATAGGAGGTTCTCTAAACAGTAAGAAAATGGAAAAAAAAAAAAAAAAAAAAAAAAAAAAAAAAAAAAAAGGAGGGGGAGATCTTGAAATATTAGGAAGGAAAAAAGAACACAGCAAAAATATGGATACTTAGCACCTTCCTTCTCTTTTTGATTTTTCTACAATACAATTAATGGTTAAAGAAACAGATGACACCCCTCTCTGATATAGTCCTAAATGTACTTAGAGGAATAATGAAGGAAATTATATTCCATGGGAGAAAGGAAAATAAAGGAAAAGTCAGGTTACTACACATCTCTTGAATTGGAAAAAAATGATGGCATCTGTAGCCTGGAGCAATTTAAGAACTCCTACAGCAATCGCTAAAAAGTACACAACGAGATGAATGCAGAATTCATATAGATAAATCAGAATAGAATTGTAACAAATACTTGAATAACTCACAGAAAGGCAGGGAAAAAAGCAGAGTAATGGAAAATAGAGAGCAGAATACAGAACATAAATAAAAAATAGACATAAAGACCAACATATCTGTTATGACATTAAGTTAAATAATCTCAGGCGCAAATTAAAAGAAACTAGCAGAGTGATTTTTTTAAAGTGTGACCCAATTGTGTACTCTGTACAAGAAATTCACTTCACATATGATAACATAAGCAGGTTGAACATAAATAGAAGAAGACATGTTATGCAAATAAAACAAAATCAGAAGTAAGATATTAGTATTAGATTATGTAGGCCTGAATACAAATTACTAGAGAGGAACATTATGTAATTATAAAAGGATCATCTGCCATTTCAACATAGCTATCTGATACAATAATCATAAATGTGTATGTCTCAAATAGCAAAGCAAATGCAAAGAATTCATGTCATATAGAATATGTTACCCAACCACAATAGAATCAAAGTAGAGATAAAATAGTAAGACAGTGCCTTTTATATCAGCTCACACTAATATAAAAAATGTCATAGATTGCATAGCTTAAAAAAAAGTTCTGGAAGCTAAAGTTCTGAGATAAATCTCTGATTGAGTCAGTATTCTGGTAAGGGCTCTCTCCTTTTTTTTTTTTCCTCCTGTGTCTTTATACATTAGAGTCAGAGAGAGCCAAGTCTTTCTTCCTTCTGTTATAAAGGGATCCACCTCCACCAGCCAATCACCTCCCAAGAGTTCCAGTTGAAAATAGTATTACATTGAGAATTACAATTTCAACATGAATTATGTGTGGACATAAACCCTAAGGCTATGTCAGGGATGATAGAAAGATCACTAAGTACTTGAAAAGAAAGATCTAACTTCTAAGTAATGCGTGGTCAAAGAGAAAGGCACAAGGAAATAAATGCTACATTAAACTCAATGAAAATAAAAATAAAATTTCCAAAATTCTTGGGTTAGAGCTAAGGCAGTGATTCATCCTTTTCCAGTAGTTTATTTGTGACTTTATATTAAGTGGGAAGAGAATGTATAGCCTAAATCCATCCATAATAAGGAGAAAGTTTAAAGTCAGTAACTCAAGCTCCTCCCTCAAGAATCTAGGGAAAGGACAGCTAAATAAACTCACAAAAACAGAAGAAAAGAAATCCATTTAAATAAAATGCAATTTCAAATAAAAAATTAACAAATATCAATAAAATAAAAAATGGATTCGTTGAAAATGTCAATAAAATAGAAAATAACTCAAGTAAGTTTAATGAATAAAAATGATTGAATATGCAAGTTGCCAATATCAAGGAATCAAGCAGGTAATCTCATTATGGACTCAGAAGACATGAAAAAGATAATAAGAGAATATTACAAATAATTTTACTTACATACATTTGACAACTTAAGTTAAATGACCAGTTCCTTAAAAAATGTTTAAAATTGAAATAATTCGAATAGCCCCATAACTACTATTGAATTTATAACTTTAAAAACCCTTACCCTCAAATATTTAGCCCTTAGTACTTTCTCTGGAAACATATACTAAGTGTTTAAAGAAGAATTAACATCAATTCTTGAGGAAAAAACCCTTCCCAAAAACTGAAGAAGAGAGAATATTTCTATATTCATGCGGGGGAGGTGGGGGTGGGGCGGGCAGGGAATAGCTTTACTTCATTACCAAAACCAAAGTGCAAAAACAGAAAATTACAGAGTGATACCAAAAACCCTCCTGTAAATGACTGTGAATCTATAAAAACATATTACCAAATAGAGTTTAGTAAAACATAAAGAATTATATTGTGACTAAATCGAGTTTATTCCCGGTACACAAGGCTGACTCGATGTTTAAAAATTTGTTAATATATTTAAAGACAAAAGAAGAGAAAAATCATATGGCCAGTAGAAGTAGAAAATATGTTTGACAAAATTTAACATTCAAAATGATAAAAAAAAATCTTTTGGAAAAATGTGACAGACAAGAACTTATTCAAACTAATAAAAACATAAATAAAAAATCTACAAGTAAATATTTATGTTGAAATACTGGATGCTTTCTTTGAAAGGCCAGGAACAATCACTGTTATTCGACATAGTCCTGGATGGCCTAACAAGTGCAGTAAGATGAGGAAAAAGAAAATAGAAGGGAAGAAATAAAGCTACATCTATACAGATTACATGATTATTTAAGAGATCTTAAGAGATCCATAACAACAACAACAATAACACAATAATTGATAGGCATACTGAATGAATCGATAAGTTCTTAGGATACAAGGGAAATAAATAGCAGGCGCATTGGTGTAATTACTGTAATCTCAGCACTTTGGGAGGCTGAGGCAGAAAAATCACAAGTTCAAGCTCAGGCTGGGAAACTTAGTGACTTAGCAAGACCTTGTATCAAAATAAAAAAATTTTAAAAAGGGCTGAGGGTACATCTCAATGCAAAGATCCTGGATTCAATTCCCAATAGTGAATATAGTTCTTTTATACTAGCAATGAACACATGGGCACGGAAACAAAAAATGAAATAGCATATACAATTCCTAAAACACAATGATGTACTTAGCTGAATGTGTAGAAGATACACACACTGAAAGCTATTAAATGCTGATGGAAGAAAATATCAATAAGCCTGCGTGGTGGCACACGCCTTTAATCCCAGTACTCAGGAGGCTGAGGTAGGAGGAGCATTGTGAGTTCGAGGCCGGCTTGGGCTACAACGCGAGCACAAGGCCGGCCTGAGCTACATAGTGTGACCCTGCCTCAAAAAACCAGGGCCGGGAGTTCTTGATATTTGGTGTAGAATTAGTTCTATGTCTGACAGATGTGTGCATTTCTTATCTCTCAAGTTAGATTCTGAGCTGCTTAAAAATACTCATAATTGCAACTACCATTGGCTGATCACTATGTTAAGTACCCAACATATTTGATTCACAGTATTAGTAATTTATTACCATGCAACAAAATATTGAAAATCAAATGGCTAAAAAAAAAGATTTTCTCTTTAAATTTTCAAGAGTCATAAATTCAAGAATGGCTTAGCTGTATGGTTCTGGCAAGGTCACAGTCAAGACACAGTTGGGGACTGCAGCCATCTGAACATGTTCAATTAAGTTGAGGTAACTCACACCCAAGCTTACACATGTGTGGCCTGCCGGCCCTCATCTCATCTCATGGCTGTTGCCCTAAGACAAATTTTTCACCACATAGGTGTCTTTATAGGGCTACTGAAAGCACAGTGGCTTGGTTTCACTAGAATGAGTCAAAGGAGAGAAAAGAGAAGGAGAGAGAGAGAGAGAGACCGAGAAACTGAGAGACAGAGAGACAGATAGAGAGATTCATTCTTTTATAACCTAATCTTGCAAGTTACATACTATTTCTTCTGCTATGTGCTTATTGGTCACATCAACCAGCCCTGGTGCAGGTAGGGGCAAGAGAATGCAAGGGTGTTGGCCCAGGAGGCAGGAATCTCTGGGAAACTCTGAGAAACTGTCTTTCTACCTGGCTAACACACTATGTATCCCCACTCAGTAGTTACTGGAACATTAGCATTTAAAGATTACACAGCTTATAGAAGGCAGTTTGGAGTCAGATTCATAGTTAATACACAAATACACTAAACATTTTATCTGGCATTCTGTAATTACATGAATAAATACCAAGCACCTACTGTACAGTTCAATGATTGTAAGTGTGGATACAGCTGAGGACAAACCACATGTGGTTTATACTATTACAAAATTTACAGTTTGGTGGAGAAGGCAGATGATAAGCAGTGACATAATTGAAACAATATGCATGTAATAACACATGATGGCAATGCTAGATTTTGTCTGTTCACCCCCTAGAACCCAAGGTTGAAGTCTATGATGAATCTATGATGGAAGCATTCTACAGGGGAAACTGATAAATCCACTTCACTTACTCAGAATGTCTCTCCCCTGTTCATGCATCAAACTGAGGAAAGAATTCTACCTCTACTTTTAATTCACTTTGTGTTGTAAGCCAAAGCCCTTCACCTTCCTGAACCTCAGTTTCTCAACTGTGAATCATCTTGGGGAAAGAGACTAAAGGATCTGCAAGTCTGTCCTCATCAGTAAAATGCTTCAGCCTAAACATGGAGTGACAGAGAGCTAGAGTCTGAGATCCAGGGACATCTGGCTCTGTGTCCTATTCCTTGTGCTAAGGGACCTGTGGGTCACAGACATTGCTCCCACTCTATCACCTTGTTTGGAAAGCAAGGAGTTAGGTCAGCTCTGGAAACTACTCCCTCTGGCTGCTACAACCAATTCCCACAGATTGGATGGCTTAAGACAAAAGAAATTTATTCTCTTACATCTCCAGAGCCAAAAGTCCTAAATCAAGTGTCAGCAGGTCCTGCTTGCTCTGGAGACCTTGGAGGAGAATCTATGCCTTGCCTCTTCCAAATCTTCGTGACTGCCACGGTTGTGGTTTTTGGCCACAACACGCCAGTCTCTCTCTGGTGGACCTGATTGTTTCCTTTTTATCACTTTTGCTATTTCGTTCTACCTCTGCTGTAAGGAAATATATGATGGCATTTAAACCAACCTGGAGAATCCAAGATATTCTTCTCTGGAGCTTTAGTTCAGTCCTATCTGCAAATATTTACCCTAGATGGTAACATTCACAAGTTTCAGGTTCCAGGGCTTAGGACAGGGACATTGTTGGGAGACATTCTGTGCCGTTACACTTCTCCATATGTTCACTCTAAGGACTCAGTAAGTATGAACAGGTAATGTGCATACTTAGATAACACCTGGATTACAGTAAACACTCACTTACAGGACAAAACTGGCAGGTGATCAGTGCGGGGTGGAAAGAATTGTACCCGTTACGGTGCCCAGAACACTCCTGTTACCTGGTGAGAAGGTTCAGAGTTTCTCAGTGAATCTCTGCAGACAGGATCCAGCCCCTAGTCCTGGCAAATGGTTCCAAATGACCTTCTGACCAGGTGCCCTTCTGTCTGACAGTGACCATTTAGAGACAAGCAGGGGCCGCCTGTGAGCTTGTATTAATATGTACACTCACACAGAAAATTGATTTTTCTTTTTAAGCACAAAATGTAGCAGTTTTATAACCTTTCTGCAGTTTGACAAAGGCCATTTATAACCTACTTTTTCCATCACCCTTCCTGGCACCAGTCTCAAATGTCTCCAAGAAATCTCTCCTGCATCTGTAATTACAACTGTTTCTTAGGCAAAATTTAATTTCCAAGAGGGCTGACCTCTTTTTCGTTGTTGTGGTTTCCGGAAATTAATTTTGTGGTGTGTGTGTGTTTTGTTATTGATGTCATTTCGGAGGATAGCTTGGGGAGAAGGGGTTCTGGGAGGCAGCTGGGGGCAGGCACTCTGGGAGGGCATTTGAATCAGCTGTGTCCAGCGATGGATGAGGAGGGCTGGGCTCTGTGTGTTAATCTTTGTGGACAGCCAGTGTAGGCAAGATGACTGACATTAAAACCTGGTGCCTCATTTTCTGTTTTGAGGCAAGAGAGTTCCAACTGCAGCCCCATCAGCAGAGTTGGAGAAGATGAGCCCAGCTTCATCAAATGAAGGAAAGCTAAATACGTAGCCAGTTCCCCCAAAGTATAAGATTCACGAAGCACTTAGCAGGTGCCAGACACACTGAGAAGAGCATTTCAGCTGGGGTTAGTGAAGGCGAGGATTCCTGGGGTTTGCTCAGGACTCAGAATAAGCTTGTGAGGAGGAAGGTCTATATGGTGAGCAGAGGATGTGAAATCATCTGTAGAAGACTCTGCTTATCAGCTTAAGGCACATTCAAGTTTTTGAAAATTCATCTATTATTCAAGCCAGGGATACTATGTAGAAATAACACTTTGATCCCCATTTGAAGGATGGTTTAGAGAAAGCGGACTGGAGGTCAGTAGGCAAGTAAGAAGGGGTTTTCATGTTCATATCAAGAATCTCATTTAGGGATCAAGGGACAAGGATGGAGAAGAGATCAATTCAAGACAGAAAGGAAGATGATTCATATTTTATAAGTACAACACTATGTGGCAAATTCTGAAGTGGGGTATGTAAACTTATGATCCAATTTAAACTTCAGAACAAATCTCTAGGTATGTGTTGTACTCATTTAATAGATGAGGATATTAAAGCTCAGAGAAATGATAATTTGCCAAGAGTCACACAGTGAAAAGGGGAACAGCTAGAATTTAAAACTATATTCTTAGGGATTCTTTTTTTAAAAATCTGCCTGCCTCCTTAAGTGAACTTTAGAGTATCAGACCTTACTTGACAATAGCAATATAAATAATCATGAAGATGATCCCAGCAACATCAGTATCAATAGCAACTAATATTTGCTATGTGTTGCCATGTGAGCCAGCGTTCTAAGCATTTGCCAGCAATATCTCCCTTCCTTACTCTCACAATCCTTAGAACGATGTGATCACAAAAGTCCGGTTTTACAGGTGGGTACAGTGAAGTACAGAGAGGTAAACAGCCTTGTCCGCAGCTATTAATTGGCCACTTTGAAACCTTCTCTGTTTCTATCTGTTCATAAAGTCGGAGGGGACAGTGTGGTGGGGACTACCACTTGCTCTGCTGTAACCAAATCTCTCCTCTCTGAGCAGTGTCCCGAAGAGCTGAGGCCCATGAAGGACGGCTCTGGCTGCTACGACCACTCCAAAGGCATTGACTGCTCTGATGGTTTTAACGGCGGCTGTGAACAGCTGTGCCTGCAGCAGACACTGCCTCTACCGTATGATGCCAGCTCCAGCACCATTTTCATGTTCTGTGGGTGAGTGTCTCTATCCAAGCTTCAGAGATTTACATAACCACGGGATGTGTGGCACAGTGGTCCAAAACTACAGACCAAAAGGTTGCACCTAACCTTCTGGGAAATGGTCTTTCTGGCTCTTCTGAGTCAGCCCAGAAGGCAGGAGGCAAGAGAATCACCCATTGGGTATTGCGAAGAAGAATAGATTAAGAAAAAAAATAATAAATTCAGGTAGTCAGTGGAGCCCCTGTCCAGACTGCCTCCTAGGGTCAGAACCTTTCTCCCACTGAGATCTTCTGCACCCTTCTACATCTCCTTTTCTGACCCTGGTCAGTGCAGGTTGGAAACAAAAACCAAGATCTGAGAGGTGTCCGCAAAAGAACCACTAGATGTGTTGCACCACTGATTTGCATGTGCTTAACCCAGGCATGGAACTAGATTCTGTAGGAAATCAGCAGTGCAAGTTCAATGCTTAGACTTTCTGTGCCTTACTTCCCCTAAAGCTAAGGGCAATTAATTTTGGAATAGCGGTGTAAAGAAAATTATACAGATAAAACTCCTAGTGCAGTTTCTGGCTCATGAAGACCTCAAGCTGAGATGCTTGTTGTTATTGTTTGCTTTGTGATACTAAGAATAGAAGGTGCCAGGCAGGTGCTCTAACACTGAGCTAGCTCTATAATCCCGTAAACTGAATTTCAAAATTAGTATGAAAGTGAAAGAGAGGGATATATTGGGACTGACTTGCTGAGTGGCCTGGGACACATCGTTTCTGTTCTCTGGGCCACAGTTTCACCACTAGAAGAAGAAGCTTTCTACAACCACTGCTAAGGTTTCTTCTAATTCACCTGTTTTCTGTATGTGCAGCAAGAGTTACTTCTCACTGGTACCGCACTGAGCATAGCATGTGGTTCTCACTAACCACTCAAGAAAATAATAGCATTTTTTCTCCTCTTCTTTCCCTTTCTGATGATCTTTGCATTTGAAAATTTGCTCATCTTTTGACAATATTCTGTGACTCAGAAAAACAATCCCATGCTGCTGTGAAAAGCATGCCCAGCACTCTCATTACTACAATAGAAAAGCAGAAGAAGAGATTGAGCAACCTGTACACCTTATGTATCACAACAAAAAGAGAAGGGAGCACACATAGATTTAATCCCAGTTTACCAGGAAATTAATTTAACTTGCACGGTTCTAGTACACAGGGCTCAGTAGTTATTTCAAGGTCTCTTTTCCTGCCCTGTTTACACAGGGGACTGCAGGTGCCTTCAAGCAGGTGTTGGAGCAGCTCACTGGAGGCCCCAGATATGTATCAGTAAAATAAATAAGAAATAAATTAGCGTATGCCGACCTGAATTTATGGCGTCTCTCCTCCGCTTAAGTGACTGCAGGGCAGTGTTGAGTAAATTATGCACGGACTTAGATCTGCAGGCTTGCATACAGAATCAGCTGGCTTCTTAGCATTGCTATTTTCCTCTCTGTGTACTGGGGAGGGGTGGGTGTTCTTCAGTGGAAAATAACAACAGTAACAGCAGCAACCACAGCCATAATGGATTTTGACATCAGAAGCAATCACTACCTTCCATTCAGAGCATGCTACAGGGAACCTTGGATTCGACAGATGTAGACTCTAAGCCCAGTCCCACATCTCTCTCTTACAGACTGATTAGCAAGCCTCTCTGGACCCTTATATTTCCTGATTTATAAAATTTTCATAGTGCTTACCTTAGTATAATGGGGGCTGGGATGAGTACAAAGTACTTTACCTTTGTTACACCATTAAGGTTAAGCAACACACTCAAGGTCTTACAACAAGTAGTATAGATCTTTGCCTCCTTGCTGTGTGGCCTTGAACAGGTTATTTAACATCTCTACCTCAGTTTCATCATCTGTAAAATAGGTATAATAATACACTCTGTCTATGGATGTGTTGTGAGGGCCTAATACATACATTAAACTTTGCATTGATATTTAAAATCCTATGGAATGGTGCCCTGCACAGAGTTAGAATGGTATATTGATTAATAATTAAGGTGAATTATCCTAATGATGGTTGCCCATTATTTGCTGGGTGACCTGATACCCTTGACAGTGTGGTTTCTAGATCTGTGACCGTAGAACTTAGTAACATTCTTAGTCATGAATGGAATGGGAAAGTGTTAAATAAGATAGGGCACAGTGCAGTGTGAGCTGTTAAAGCCCACTGAATACAGATAGAAAGGACAACAAAGCAAATAAAACCAAGGTCTCCCAAAAACGAACTGCAGTTTCAACATGCTTTGGAAATTGGCTATTAAGGATGCAAATGAGGAGTTACCACACTTATTAGAAGCATTATAAACAGTGAAGACTATCAGCAGGTGCTTGTGAAAGTGTTGGTTGAGAGAGAGGTGGGATGCCATTGAATTAAACAGAGAGAATAAAAACCCTCGCTCACAAAGACCTTCCCAACTTGCTTAAAGCTCTGGGCCCTTTCTTAAGAATTTCCTAGTTAGGAGCAGATTTAATAAATCTGTTTCCTGCCAGGCAAGTAATGGCAAAATTTATGTGCCATGACTATTTCAAGTACACTGTAAATGAACTCCGTTAATTCCCATAACAATTCTGCCACAGAGGTATACTATGATTTCCATTTTACTGTTAAGAAAATCAAGTACAGAGTGGTTCGGTGACTTGCTCATGGTCACACAGCTGGTAAGCTGGATGGGACTGCACATCAGGATTCAAGTCCAGCTCATGTGCTCCAGTCCCAGTCAAGACAATCTAATGTGAGTTGCTGCTCCCAGGATATATCTAGTTACGTAGTTTTGGGCAAGTCAGTCAATTTTCCTGAGCCTCTATTCTTCCATGCAGAATAGAAGTGACTGTAGCACCATCATGAGGATTTCAGGAAATTATACATGCTCAGGGGCTATCATAATTAAGCTCCCAGTAAACTATGCTAATAATTAGTCTTATAGGTATAGAACTCTCTTATATAAATATTCAATTGCAGAATTTTATATTTGGTCCACAACTCTTAGCTCCAGCACCTAGAACAATGCCTGACACATAGTAGGTTCTAAATTTGTAATTATTAAATCACTATTATTAACATGGTATCTTAGTTACTTTCTCATTACAGGGGCATAATATCTAATACCCACAATTAAAAGAAAGAAAGGTTTATTATGGCTCATAATTTGTAGAGGTTTTAATTCATAATTGGCTGGCTCCAAGGCAGGGCAGCATGGTACAGGAGAAACAGTTCATGGCATGGTAGCAGGAAGGAAGAGAGTGATCAAGGAAGAAGGAGTCAGATAGACCCTGCCAGGCCACACCCCAACTTCCTCCTCTCAGGCTTCACCTCCCAGCATCATAATTAGCTATAAACCCATCAGTGAACTAATCTACTGATGGTTATTACACCCCCCATGATCCAGTCACCTCTGAAAAGGTCCAGTTATGAGAACATGAAGCTTTGGGAACATCTGGATATAAACCACAACGCATGGCTAAAAACACTGTTTCCAGTCTGACCTTCCCAGTTGCGTTCCAGCTGCATCCTTCTTCCTGCATTAGGCCTCTTGGCTTCAGTTTCTGTAATTCTGATGTTACTGTTTCCCTGTCTCCCCTCGTCTCTTCCATCATACCTCTACTCTCTTCCATTTGTCCCTGGCCCTTTAGCTTGAGCCTCTCTGACTGATCTTCTAGTATTGGTACAGGCATCGCCTTCTTAAGTAGTTCTCCTGTGAGTTCCATGAAGGTCAGGAGTAAGATGTGCAGTCAACTTGGAACAATGTAAAAGTATGCATCTTTTCAAATGGAAACTATTTAAATAATGGCTTGGAATTTATCAAGTTGAGCTAGGGCAGATGTACACAAGACTATTTTCCTCTCTGGGCCTCCTTATGTGAGATAGGAATACTTACATTTTCCTTACATTCTTGTTTGTCCCATGAAATCTTGACACCTCTTGCAGGCGAACTCCAACTAGTTGCCCTGATTGTCAAATCCTTGTGACACCAAATTCTCCAAAACTGGGTAAAGCATTCTTTTTCTGGAATCACACAGCCTGCTCCCTGTATTCCTTCCTGTGGTAGTTCCATTGCTCAGTAAAGTACTGTTATGGTTTAGATAAAAAAAAAAAAAAAATCTCTCCCAAACTTGTGTGCTTCGATGGCAATTGGATCACAGAGACACAACACTGTATGTGCTAATGTGCAGTTAGTAGGATGGGCTTGGTTGGAGGCAGGTCACTGGGGCATCACCTGGAAGGGTGCATCTTTGTCTCCTGTTCCTCCCTTTGCTCTTTGTTTCCTGGCTTACCTATGTCCCCCTCCCATCCTGTTTCTACCCTGGAGCCAGCTAACCAT
>RJWM01036075.1:0-18421 GCA_004363535.1 Dasyprocta punctata | reverse complement strand
CCCCAAAACAATAGTCACCAACCTGCATGATCGTGAACTTCAACCCGACCATTCCATAGATGGGAAAGCTGAGGCGCAGAGAGGGCAGGTCATTGGCTCAAGGTCACACAGCGGGCATCCGTTATCCCATCCTCAATCATCGTCCAAGGAAAGAAAACTGCCCACCTCATTCCCACAGAGACCCCCGCACAAGGAAGACCCCACTCCTGTCACTCCACAACCTACGCCAGGCCCTCTGGACCTCCTGCAAATGGTCCCCAGCAGAAAATTCCTCCAGAGACAAGGAAAAATATTTCCCCCAAACCTATTTACTTTTCAAATTTCAGTTGCCATAACAACTCGGCGCAACTATTTATGTGAAATCTTTGCCTTCCAAGTCTTGCCGAGCACCGCGCTCTGCGGAGAGTTCACCCCAAGCCTTTCCATAACAACACATTTTTTCAATCAATTTGGGTCTAGGACCTTTTTTTCTATAAACACACATAAAATATGTTGTGCAAAACTTTTAAGAGCTAACAGGGAAATGCTGCATTTTACAGATCTGTTCTTCTCTACCCATCCCCAGCGGATACTTCCTGTATCGCGACAGTGACGGGAACAAGTGGTCAGCTTCGTTTCAGGAACCTTTGTGGTCTGTTTCCCCTCCTCACCATCTGGATTTGGCAGTGTCCGGGCCGAGCAGCCCTGACACCGGCTCTCGCTCCGTCCCTAGCTGAACAGGGCTGTGTGCTGGTGGGAAGCCGAGCGCAGGTCTCTGGTCCAGGCGGCGCTGTGTTCTGGTGGGGTCCCCCAGGCAGGGCTCTGGGCTGCCCGCCGAGGCGTCCTGCAGACTCCTGGACCTGTGTGTGAGGATTTTCTGAGACAATCCCTGTTTCAAATTTTCTGTTCCAGGACCGCTGTCAGCCCTCGTACGCGCCGTTCCCTCTGCCTGGAATTTCCCCTTTGTCAACCTGTCAAGCCCACACAGAGGGGGCCGTGCTGGGTTTAATGCCGTCTTGGAATTCTTCATTCTTTTGGAACAAGAGGCTTTGCGACCTGCCTTGCAAGCTCTGTGGCGATCTGGCCAGACTCTATTTTGCTATGCTGCAGGTCTCCGCTCACCTAATCCCAGAAGACTGAGTCCCAGGAGGCCAAAGGTCATCACCATGGCCACGCTTCCTCCCAAGTCCTGGTCCTTTCCTGTGTTACCTCATCTCATCCTCACGAGGTGGGAACTATTACACTTTCTGTTTTCCAAAGTCATTGAGAGGTTAGGTAAGCTGCTCAAGCTCACACAGCAAGCAAGGGGATGGGCCATGCATTCTGGAGAGACCCATTGCACCTCTCCCCGAGATGCCAGCAGCAGCTTCCTCAACAAGCCCCAGCCTCCAGGCTTACTTCTTGCAGCCCATCCTCAGTGTGGAAGCCAGGAACGTCACCCCCCTCACACGGACCTGAGTCCTGTCACTGCCTGGCTGCTAGTCTTCCTGTGACTCTCGGTGCTGTCAAGAAGCATCTAACTTCCTTTGCCTGATTATTGAGACCCTTAATGATATGGCCTCTGCCGACCTGCACGGCCTCAGCACCTTTCTTGTCCCTGGCATCAATACTATTGGGCCCCAGCCCCAACCACTCTGCACACACGAGGCTGCCTCTTGAGTTGTGAAGAAGGAACCACTGGCTTCTCACACAGTGCCTGGTACATGGACACTCTAGGAAACCCTGCTGGACCTGGATGGAACTAACTTCTCCAGTTGGTGCCCTTGACACTCAGTTTCCTTTACCTCCACAGCTGATGCCAGCTCCTCAGTGTCCCTGCAGTCGGCTCCTTCTCCGTTGCCTGCCAGCTGTCCATGGAGGACACTGTGATGCATGCACAGGTGCCTACCCCACCTGCTCTCACCTCTCTGTGTCTGCTCTGCCACTCTGCTCAGTTCCCCAAGCTTCGTCTGAAGGAGCCTTCTTAAAACACAAATTTAAACGTTCTGTTCTCCACTGGGCACCCACAAGTATGCAAATAAATCTCAAAAGCCACCAAGTCTGACCCTGTGACCTCCCTGGCCACACCTCCAACCCCTAAACACCTCAGGCCAGGCTGAGTCACGCAGACTTCGGGTTCCTGGTGAGCTCCTCCTTGCCACTCTCCTCTACCTCAGTGAAACAGCCTCCCCCACCCCAAAGTTTCCCCCTGCCCCCAGTCCAACTGCACAGCAAAACCAGGCTCACCTGGGCTCCATTCCCATCCATTCCTATTAAACACATATATCATACTGTCCCAAGCACTAGGCTGCAGGGACTCTCTGTCCCCACACTGAAGGAGAGGTGCCTGAGAGCAGAGGCCACTCTCATTCCTCAGTGTGTTTGCCATGCAATGGACATAGAACATGCTTCATAAGTGGACAGGTGGATGGTGGATGGCTAGGTGGGCGGGTGGGTGGATGGATAAGTGGCTATGTGGACAAATGGATGAACTAAGTGAATGATGGATGGATGGATTAGTAAGTGAATGAATGGATGGATGAGATGAAGGATGAGTGGGGTGGTTATGTGATGGATGGATGGACGAAGTGGGTGGATGATAGATAAATGGGTAAATAGGTAGATGAATGGATAAATGGAAAAGTAAATGAGCAGACAAATGGGGAGGCAGATAGGTGGATGGATAGACTGAGTAAATAGATGGACTCAATGAATGATGAATGAATGGATGAGTAAGTGGATGGATGGATAGATGGATGGACTAAGTGGTAATAGATAAATGAATGAGTAGGTAAATGGTTGGATGAATGTGTGGATGAGATGGTAGGTGGCTGGGTGGGTAGGAATATGAATGGATGCATAGATGGATGAATGGATGGATGGATAGATGGTTGGACTCAGTAGATGGTGGATGAATGAATGAGTGGGTGGATGAAATGGTAGATGGATAGGTGGGTGGATATGTGGGTACATGGATGGGTGGATAAACGGGTGATAAAGGTATCAAAATTCTAGGAACAAATAGCTAATATCTGGGTGGTAAATTACAGTTTCTGGCACATACTGGGCTGGCAGCATGCATCTCTGGGGTCACTGGTTTCACAAATGTCTCAAAACAGTTTGTCACCACCCTCTCAGAGCACCCGGTGTTCTTTGGTCAGGAGACCCCAGTGTCCAGAACCCCTTCACTTCCTGTGGTTGCCACATGGCTCACAATGGTCAAGTCCCCAGATGCCTGCCTGCACATTAATTATTGAGTGATATAATCTAAATGTATCCAATGAATCAATAATAGGCCATAGAGGTCTTTTAATAATGAAATACTTGGCATTGTGTTTTGATCACTACAGTAGGCTTTCATAGTTGCACCTCAGCTGTGAAAATAAAATCAAAATCAATTGGGTAGTGTGCAGTGACTCCCCAGGAGTTCCCCCTCGGAGCCGCGGTGGATACACCCACCTGGAACTGAAGGTTCGGTTTATCTCTGAGTTGCGTGGTGTCTGCGTGGTGGAGACCTTCACGGGACTGTAGAACTAGGGAGCAAATCCAGAGAAGACAAGGAAAGAAACAGCCCCGCAATCCATCACACGCTGAGTCAGAAAGCACCTTGGAAGCCAGCAGAATAAGACTCTGCTCTTACAGATGAAAAGCCTGTGGGTTACAGAGGACCCATGACTCACAAAGTCAGTGTCTGCATAGTGGAGAGCCTGGGCTGTGTCTCTGGACTCCTAGTGCAGCGCTCTCCTGGTCCTGGGCCTCTCCCCTGCCCTCTCTCTATCACAACAAAGCACTCAGTGGTCCATCTGAGCCACGGCCATGTTTCCCAGTTCATCCCCATGCATAACCCAACCACACATGGGTCGTGACCTTGCAACGCTGCCTTGGCCTGCGCTGTGCCCCTGCCTGGGAAGCTCTCCTCCGCTATTCTACCTGCCTATAACGGTCTGGCAAGCTCCTCCCTCCAGCCCTCAAGGGTGATGACTATGGCAGCCTGCCTCCCCCAGGAACCAGCACCTTCCACAAGGCAGTGACTACCCCTCTTCATTTGGTTTCCTGGGATGCTAACCCAGGCCTAAAAAACAGTGAATGCACAACCAGGTTTATGCAGAGCCAGAAGGATGCAAGGACAGAGCTCTGGTTTAGTGTGTCCCCAGAGTTCATGCCTTAGAGACTTACTCACTAATAAGTAGTGCAGAAGTGACTGACTGGGTTGTGGCTTAAGGTCATGATCAAGGCAAAGGGGGGTTCCATTGGGTGCCAAAAAAAGGATGAGTTCATCTCTCTCCTCTCCCTCCCCTTCTCCCTCTTGTCTCCCTCCCTCCCTCTGTCCCCTCTCTTCCTGGCTATGCACCTCCACCAGGTTACAGCAAAGCAAGAAGACCCTCCCCAGACATGGCCCTGGACCTTGGACCTCCCCACAACAGAACTGTTTGCCCAGTACTTTTGTGCTTGCCGTAGATCGCACAGCCTCAGCATCCTGTTACAGCAGCACAAAGGTGCAGAGGGTGAAGAGAAAGTAGGGAGGGAAAGAGACATGAAGACTGGGTCTGAATTTGTTTCCAGAATGTGTTTAAAGGCCATGAAAGTATATTCTGGTTTAAGAGCGCTACTTTGGGGAGATCTCACTGGATATTTGAGCAACACTAAAATTAAACACACTGAAGCGAGAGAACTCTTCAGAAGGACAAAGTAGAAAGATGACAGGAGACTGGTAGATTCTAGGACACCCCCTCCCTCTACCCCACACTCGGTCCTTGTCAAGAAGCTTGCACTGCTGACCCCAGGTCCTTCTCTAAGAAGTGTCTTGAAGAAGTTACTTGAAGTTGCCACAGACACTGCCCAAAGTGGATCCCCGGGCAGCACTGACAAGGGCCAGCTGGAGTGGGAACCAGTGCAGCCATGATCTGCTTCTTCAGACACCATGGTGAGTTCGCCTTTGGGGCCACAGAACCAAGCTGGAGCAATGGGTGCCAGCCAGGTCTGATTACTGTTGCCATGCACGTCACCCGTCAGGCCTGGCATTGGGTGCAGCTCAAACATATCCACCTCCTCCCCTCTCCCCTTCCTACCCTGCTGTACACCCAAGTGGAGACTGCCAGGTTCAGCTGAGAGCTGTACTCTGAGAAGCAAAGAGACACAGAAGCCAGGCTTGTAGTCTCCAGATGCCAGCACAGGCTGTGCGACCCTGGGCAAGTCTCTCGGCTTCTATGTGCCTCCAGCATGTTAGAGGAGGCTCGTGAGTCAATTTACCTAAAATACTAGATCTTGTCTGAGAATATTCTCTGGCAGCACTTGCAACTGCAGCATTTACCCCACAATAACTCTTGGTTTACAGTCCAATCTTACACCCCCACGGTTTGCCACAAAACGTTTCACTTTTATTATTTTTGCATTATTCTAGTGTTTTGATAGTCTTTGGGAACAAAAGACATCATTCTATTGCAGCATTCTGTTATTAGTAGTGGTATTTCCCTTTCCAAAGTATAATGATTCTCAATCACTGAAAATTAAATGAATATTGGCAGGAAGCTGCACTTTTTTCTTTTTCTAAAGGGGAAATGGGTTAGGGGACATTTTCCTACCTCCTTTGCTAAGAGCATCTTGATTGGTACTGCCTCTCAGACTTTCAGCGTGGATTGGATGGTATTAGCCCCACCCACCAGCTCAAGGACTCAGACATTCTCCTACAACTAGCCAATCATGTTAGTCTCTTCCTCTGGCTACAGTGATTGTTCAGGGTCAAGTCCTTGACTGAAGCCCACCAGTCAGAGCTTAGGAGGATCAGCAACCCTGGCCAGGGTTGTTGTTATAGTAACAGATGGTGGTTCCACCCCCATCCCACCTACAGCTGAGGCCAGGTAAGGGGAGAGGTGTGGGTTTTGGGGCAGATCCTGCCCTCCCTAGCAGGCCCTGGCTAGACTCTTCTATCTTGTTTCCCATCCAGACTCCCGCCCCACCTACTCAGGTTCTGAGATGAGGTAAAAGGAGTGATTCCAAGTGTGAGCCTAGAGTCTGGAAGACCAAGTTCAAAGCCAAGGCCTGCTTCTCCCTACCTAGCAATGTGGCCCTGGCCTGCTCCCCTTGGCCCTCAGTTTTTTGGCCTAGAGAGCAAAGATGTCCCAGGAAGTTGTCCTGTGGAAAGTGCAGAGGATTTAACAGTCAGGCATGCGTGGGGCTGGGGAGGGAGGGCAGCCTTCATAGTGTGACCTTTTTGGCCTTCTGTGCAACTGGCTGTCAAACGCCGGTGTCCTGCCAGGTCTGAGCTCCTGCAGCAGGGCTGGGACTGACCATCTTTGTATCCTCAGAGCACTATGTAAGGCTAGGCATAGAGGGAAGGAAACAAGTAAATGAGTTGGAGGAGCACAAAGAGGAAGTCCACATGTCTCTGAGGCCAGGGCAAAGTCTAGCTGCTCTTGGTCCCATTTGGAGTGGGAGAAAGAAGACCAGACTCAAGCTCTTCGCTACAGAAACAGCCCAGAGAGGAGATGTGACCTCCCGAGAGTCACACAGAAGAGTGTGAAGGAGCAGGTCCCCATCCTGCCCCTCCAGCCTGTCTCCAGCACCTGGACCCCTCTCTCCTCCTCCCCCGGAGGCAATCACAACACCAGGCCCCTTCTTATCTGCGGAAGGCACCCCCCAAACCAGGTGACCCCCCTCACAGGGCTCTCCTCCACTCAGGCTGGCCCGCTCTATTGGAAAATGTCCTGAGGCTTTGGGAGTGACTCAGAGCCAGGTGGAAGAGGCTGGGGAGAAAGGAGGCTGAGAGTTCTTTGTGAGTCAGGAAAACAAGCTTCTTTCTGAATAATACCAAGAATCTCTTGGCTCGAGCTCAAGTATGCAGGACAGGAACATTAGCTTCCTGTAAATGAACTCACAGGAGTGGAGCTGCAGGAGCAGGTCTGATGGAACCCGCCTGCCTGCCTGCCTGCTGTGAGCCTCTGGTTTGGGGAGGGGTGAGGGTCACCATCACCAGTTCTTCCCAGCCTATGGCTTCTATCCAAGGTTCTGATTTTGGAAGTGTGTCATTTACCCCCACCCTGATGGGGGATGGCAGGGTTACAGAACCACAGGGGACAAAGTTTGGTTCCTGTTTCCCTTTCTGATCAGGAAAATGGGCTGCCCCCGAGTCCATCTGAACCCAGAGATGCAGGTCAGGTAGTGTTGGGGGGTGAGCCAAGAATGAGCAAGTTTCTTGCAAGAAACAGCACCTTCCATTGCAAGTAGATGAGCTCTTTATTTCTGGGGCACCAAAAGGTAGCTGGGCATTTTGCCACCTGAGGAACAAGGGAGCTGGAGCATCCAATCTCTGCCTCCTGCAGGTCTGCCACCCACTGCAGGGCACTTCCTGGGCATTAACTCCCTGGCTATTCACAAGGTCAGAAGCCACACAGGGCTTGCCAAGGCACAGTGAAAGCCAGGGGAATGAGCAGGAGCCAGTAGTGTCCCTGCACTCACACACACAGTGACAACCAACTGATGTGTCCACGGGGTTCTCTACAGACAGAGCCCTTTCCTGGAGCCCCCTGGCATTACCTGCAAACACCAGAGATAAGCTAAGACTCTCCTTTACAAGTGAACAGTGGAGGCCTTGGCCAGAAAAAGGCCTCTGTATAAAAGTCAAAGGAGGTCACCCAGCCTGGTCTCTGGCCTCTGAGCCCTAGTGAACCTGAAACAAAGTTAGCTTGGGCTCCTTGTTCAAATCCTGGGCTGCCTTTTCTCGGCTTCCTGAGACTATACTTCTTTTAGCCTCAGTTGCCTCATCTACAGAGTAGGGATAAGACTGCTCCCCTTGCAAAGTTGATGTGAAGAGATGGCAAGCAATGCATGAGGAGATGCTGCAGGCCAGGCTGGCAGGAGGCACGTGCTGGGTGGTGGCTCCCCCCTCAGCTCCTTCCTGGCCCCATCTGCCTTGAGGTCACTGTGGGACCTTGAGCCAGTATGCTGATCAATTCCACAAACACCTACAGGCCTCTCAGTGCCTTATCACCTGGTGACACACAGACAGGGCAGGCAGAACCTCACCCTCGCGGATGAACCAGCAGCAAATACTTCAGCATCCCCAGCCCCCATCATGCCCTTGGGCTCTGCAGCCCCTGACTCCACCACTAAGGGTCAAAAAAACTCTTTAAAATATTTACATCTGTACTGAACATGTACAGACTTTTCCTTGTCATTCCTTAAAGGACATGGTGAGCATAACTACTCACACAGTAGCTACTGTAGCTTAGGTATTATGAGAAATCTGAGAATGATTTTAAAGGATACAGGAGGACCTGTGTGCATTATAAGCAAATATTGTGCTGTGTATATAAAGGACCTGAGCCTCTGCAGATTTCAATATCTGCTAAACTCCCGGATCAGTTCCCCTCAAATACAACGGACGACTACAGTGTACCCCCGAGGACAGAGGCCAGGGGAGTTGCTGTGCTGGGAGGTCAGGAAGAATGGGGTGGGGTCTCACGTGACAAAGGAGACAGACTGGCAGTCAGTGCAGGCTGGAGCAGCATAGAGGATCAGAAGCTGGAAACAGTGGCATTAGATTTTTTTAAAACTCTGTCCCTCACTAAGTAGAGGAGCTGATTAGGGAGCCCACTCTGGAGGTCACTTCTTTCAACAGAGATGATCAGAAACAGTAGGGCAGCTGGACTGGGGCAGTGAGAAGGCAGAGGGAGGCAGGGCCCAGGTCGAGCGGGTCCTGGCAGGCAGCACAAGGGGCAAGGACAGCTCATGCTTTGGAGGCTGGGCGAATTCTTCCTCCCACAGGACACAGGCCTCCTGAGTGTGCCTCCCTTCTGGCTTTGGCCTGGGTGTCCACACATTTGGAGCATCCCCTCCTCTGGGCTATGGCTGCCATCTGCTTACCTGGGTGACCTCCACCCCTTTGGGCTCCGTGCTCAGGGCGAGCTGAGCCATTTCTCCTGCCAGGAAAAACTAGGAGATCTGGTGCTGAACCCATGCCCGGCACACACAGAGGAATTTCACTGGGCCCAGGCTCCCTGCCATGAGCTGAACTGTGCTGAATTGGGTGCCAGGTGCTCTTGTTATCCATAATCAGATCCCCAAAAGCATCTATCACCTCCCCTCACCCTTTCTTGCTCATCAGCTTAGGGGAGCCTTGAGCTCGTGATCCCATTGGAGGCCTCCAGGCCATGTGTTCAAGAAGGAAGTGAAGTCAGGAGTCCAGGAGTCAAAGTACAGCCCAGCAGAGGGAACCATATCCCTAGGCAGGAGCATCCAAAGGCACTTCAGCTGTTCCCTATCTTGTGCTGGATCACTGGGTATTACAGCTTGTATCCAGAGTTCCCCCCAAAGCCTCATGCAGTCATGGGTGTGGTGTTTTGAAGATGGTTGAATTAGGGTGTGTGAATGTGGATTAAGGGTGTGATTCTGGGATTCACAGAGTGTGGGTGGCACCAATCAATAGGTTTAGAGCCCAGATAGAATATAAAGGGAGAGAGGGAGGGTTACTTCAGCTGCTGCTGCTTGATGCTTTCTGTCTGCCATGCCATGGACTGTTTCTCTTCTGCCATGCTACCCTGCCGTGAAGCCAGCTGACTATGGGCTGAAACCTCTACAAACTGTGAGCTAAACAAACTTTACCTCCTTTAACTTGTGGGTGTTGGGTGTTTTGTCTTAGCAACAAGAAAAGTAACCAAGACACTGGAGTTTGGGGTTTTTGCAGCTTTACTAAGCGGCTACCTGCAGGACTCTGCCTGGGAGGGGCCCAGGCAAGGGTGCTGCTCTGAGGCCAGATGTCCCTGACTCCTGAGTCATTTGTGACCTGAGTCCAGGTTCCAATATGACTGTGTCATCACACCTGCAGCAACACCCGGGAGAGCAGAGAGTAAGGCAAGAACCTGGTGTAGATTGACCATGTGGTGTGATGCAGGAGGTAGAAAAGAGCTGCAGTTGTTGAACGCAGGCCGAAGGAGAGAAAATGATGGCAGGAACCCAGGTTCCCCATTTCCCACTTTTATCTTCTTTAGACTTTGGGTAACAAAAAAAAATATTGATGTTGCTCAAGAATAGGCAGTGAAATATGAGACTCATAGTCTTTCTCTCTCTCGCTCTCTCTCTCTCTCTCTCTCTCTCTGTCTCTATTTATCTATCTATCTGTCTTGGTTCTGCCTGGTCCTTCTCCTCAAGACTTATTTTTAAATAACAGATTCCTTAATGAGCTTTATTATGATATAACTTACATTTGAGTGTATTCACCCATTTACAATCCACAACTCCATGGTTTTTAGGGTATTTTCAGATATATGCAACCATCACCACAGTCGATCCTAGAACATTTTCACCACCCCAAAAGAAACCCAATACCCTTTAGCTATCGCTCCCACCCTGTCACACCCACCCTTAGCCCCAGGAAGCATGAGTCTCTCTTCCATCTGTGGTTTGCCCAATCTGGACACTTCTTAGGAATGGGATCGTGACAGGGATGACCATGGGGAGAAGCCTCTTCCCTGAGCACCATGCTCCCAGACTCCGGTCTTATGCCATGGGCTGTGCTTCATTGTTTTCAAGGCTGAGAAAGAGGTCGCTGTAAGGATGACCACTTGTGGTCTGTCCAACTCCCCTTCAGCTCTGGAAAATGGTGCTGTTGTGGGCATTCGTGTGAGAGTTTCTGGGTAGACACGTTTGCTTCTCTCTTGGTAGATATCTAGGAGGGGAGTCACCAGCTGATGGGGAATACTAAGATTTCATCCTTTGAGGAACTGCCAGGCTGTTCTCCGAAGTGCTGCCTGGCAGGGGTGGGGGTGGGGAGACCGGTAATTGAACCCAGGCAGGCCTTTACACTGAGTTACATTCCCAGCCACCTCCTTTTTTTTTTCTTTCTTTCTTTCATTTTTTTATTTTGAGCCAAGGTTTCAAGAAATTGCTGGTCTTGAATTGTTGATCCTCCTGCCTCAGCCTCCCAGACCGTTGAGATTATAGGCTCTCAACCCTGCACTCTGTGGCTGCGTTTTCCTTTCCTCTTTCCCCATTTTTTTCCAAGATAGCATTTATTGAGCCAGGGGCTTTACATCCTGCCTGTGAGTCCTCATTATCTAAGGAATAGCCGGGCATGATTATCACCCTATCTTCCAGATGAGGAAACTGAGGCTCAGAGATGCAAATCTCCTTACCCAGACATTCCAGGACTGCGACAGCTGCCTGGCTCTGAGGAGTGCCACCAGATCCTTGTACCTGTCCCAGGGGACTGACACGGTAGAGGTGGAGATGAAACTACTCTGGCACTGAGGAGATCCCTGGGTGTCTGAAGGGGAGCCTGGGAGCAGCATTTCCCTGGACTCAGTGGGTTGGAACTAGAGAGGACAACCATGAGGCTGAGGAGCTGGAGGAAGAGCACAAGGGCCTTTGGTCCAGTTCATAGTTTGCGGCTTGCCGAGCCCCTCAGACCAGTAAGGGACTGCAGGGCTGCAGAGCGGCCTGCAGATGCACAGAGCCCCCCTGGAAGGGCCAGAAGTCTCTGAGGCTCAGCCAGTACTTTGTGGATGGGAAACCTCCAACCAACCCGAGTTTGAGACTAGAGTTTGTCTCGGATTGCAAAGTCGCTGAGTACACACTTGAAAAGAATAAAACTGAGCAACCTGTCCTCGTTCCCTTAGCCTGGTCGCCAAGCCCGTAGCTCTCATGTCTCCTTCCAGAAGGTTCTCTCTAGTTATATACAGAAATGCACAGAGAAGTATATGTGCTTGTGTTTTAATAAACAAACAGCAGCTTCACAGAGATACTCATTTTCCTATTGTGCAACACACACATCAAGCAATTGTTCCTTACTAGTGTGAAAAGCATCTGTCTCCGGATGTACCACCCTTCCCTCACAGCTGGTCTGTGTGTGTCCTTACTGCAAGGCTTCTGCTGTACGGAGAATCTCAAACTCAAAAGCTTTTCAGTGTTTGTTGGTTTGTTGTAGTGTCAAGGATGGAATTCAGGGCCTCATTCATGCTAGGTAAGTGCTCTACCACTGAGCTACACCCCCAGCCCTTTCTATTTGGAGACAGGGTCTCACTACATTGCCAAGTTGTCCTGGCCAGGCTTGAGCTTGCATTCCTCGTGCCTCAGCCTCCCAGAGTGCTGAAACTAGAGGCTGTACATTGCCATGTTGACTTGCGATCAGTATCTTGCATGTCTGTCTTTGCACACATGTGTGAACACATGCTGAGGGCCCCTACTTACTAGTGGGTCATATGAGACATAGTTTTGATTTTGCATGTGAAGAACATGAGCAATCATTTCCCATGGGAATTTCACAACACCCTCCTCTCAGTATGACTCAGGGCTCCTATGGTCCCAGAGTGCCATCAACAGAGTATCAGCAGCCCTTTCTACACTCTTTATGCAGGTGACATGTACAAATAAAAGAGCGTGCATATGTGAGCGTGCAGCTCAGTAGATTGTGCCAAGCCCAGCACCCCTGTGTAATCAGCACTCATATCAAGACAGGAGCAGTTCCATGCCCTAATGTCTGTTTGTCACTCCCCTCCCAGCCTCTCTCCCATCCTCCACGGTCATTTTGTTCATTACTTTCAACTATCTTTCTGCATGGACTGTACCCAGCACCACCCAAAACATATGCCAGAAAACTTAAAAACTGAAATGTTTCCATTCCCTTCAAGGGAAGATAAATCAGGACGATCAGGGTCCTCAAACTGTCTCCTGAGCCAAATCCAGTTTGCAGCCCTTTTATGGATGGTCCACATGCTAAAAATTACAACCGCTTTCTAAATGGCTGAAAAAAAATCCAAAGAAGAATAATTCATGACACAGGAACATTTTATCAAATTCAAATTCCAGGGGTCATAAATAAAGTTTTCCTGGAGCCCAGGCCGGCTCTCCTTTGTGCTGCACCTGTGGGCTCTCTTGCTGCAGAAACTGAGCTATGCAGCTACTATACTGCTGGGATCCTGCAGCCCAAAACACCCCAAGCATTTACTGCAGGTTGTGGAAAATATTTGCCAAGTCAGGGCTGAAGCAGCATAACCCATTGGGTAGGGATGGGACCTCTAGGCTGTCTCTACCAGTGACCAGCACTCCCTAAGGACCCCACCTCATCTGCCACAGTGACCAGGGTAGGGTTACGGGGGCTTCAGATGGGGCCCGGGTGGGATCTGATGCCACCTGGACTCAGTGAACTGGCAATAAGGGCGTAGAGAGGATGACCTTGAACTAGATGCAGTCACACCTGCAGCTGAAAGTGGCTTCTGGATAAACAGGCAGAAGGAAGGAGAGGAGGGAGCAGGAAGCAGAGACTGAGATCTATTGACCTGTGTCACCCCAGGAATCATCTAGTCCATGCATAGTGCAAAAGGCCTAGCTACGGGGAGCCAAGGAAGCCCCTGGGAAACTGGAGGCTGCTCTTGCCCCACTGCGCCATGGGTTGCCCATAGGAGATTCATAGGGCTAAGCAGTGCACCAGAGCAGGCTGTCATGGATCCTCTTGGAGAGGAGACGTACCACTTTCAGATTCCAGCCTGCAGGGGGATCCTGGCTGCACCATTCTGGAGCCCTAAGTGAGTCTCTTCTCCCACTGTGGCCTCAGTTTTCCCTCCCCAAAAATAGGACCATCATTTTGACCTGGTAGGACTGCTCCAAAGGAGACCCTGAGTGCAAGGAACCAACCCATAAGAGTTGAGGGTCGAATCCCAGCTTGCTCCTGGCCTCTGAACAGTCTCCTCAGCCACAGGCTCTACTTCCATTTATTTGGAGAACTCACTCCCCACCCCAAGGGTGATACTACAGAAACAGGGGGAGGTGCCCTGGGATTTGGGAGACACTCACTCACAACATAAAGGAAGTTACTCACACACAATCAATTAGGCACTCCATTAGCATAGTTTTCATTGTAATACAGCTGCAGAGAGGACATTCTAGGGTCTGTTTATTGCTGTCCTGAGCTAATATTTGTTAAAGTGATTAATATGTTTTTCAAATATCTGTGACAGGCATGACAGGTCCTATTTTTCTCCAACTGCAAGAGCCTGGAAGGATGAAGGGCAGCAGTCACTTGAGAGGGGCTCCGGGTGGAAGCCTCTGGGGACCCCATTGTCCTCTGAGGGCTCTCACTGAGCAGGCCTTGTGCCCCATATTCCCCTCACTCCTCACCCTCCCCAATCCTTACTGACCATTCCCATCAGACATCTCCCACCAGAGCAAATGAATTCCCCATCCGGGACCACTTGTCTCCAGACCAGGTCACCATCTTCCTTCAAAATGGTCACAGGACGTGTGAACCCTCCTACCCCTCTGCTCACCCCCCAGCCTCTGTTTTTTAAAAATCAGAAGGAAATACTGAATATCTAGAACGACATCATCCAAGAGAACTTTCTGCAATCACAGAAATGTGCTAGATCTATCTGCTAAGTCCACTACAGAAGCAGCTGGCTACTTGTGGCTACCGACACTAGAAATGGGGCCAGTTCGTAAAGAATGGATGAAATGTTGTCATTTATAGCAACATGGATGAGAACTGAGGGCATGATGTTAAGTGAAACAAGTCAGCACTGAAAGACAAATAGCACATGTTCTCATTTACATCTGGAAGCTAACAAGTTGGTCTCAAAGAAGGAGAGAATAAAATAGTGGCTGCCAGAGCCGGAGAAATGTGTCAGGAGGGAGGAATGAAAAGAAGATGGCACCGGGGGTTTAGCTCAGCAGCATAAGCTCCAGCCTAGCAAGCATGAGGTCATGAGTTCAATCCTCGGTATCAAAAAAAAAATAAAAAAAGAAGAATGAAAAATTCTTTCTAAAAAAAAAAAAAAGAAAAGAAAAGAAGATGGCACCTAGGCACAGGGGTGCAGCTGGACAGTGTCTGGGTCACTTTCTCACCACTGGGACACAATACTAGACACCCACAGTTTAAAGGAGGGGAGGTTTATTTTGGCTCATGGTTTTAGCAGTTCAGTCCTTGGATGGTTGGTGGCATGTGGGAGGCCCGGGGCAGAGAAAAGCTGCCCACGATGTGGCAGCCAGGAAGCAGAGGGTGAGTGAGGAGGAGCCTGGAGGGAGACACACCCTTCCGGTTCACATCAGCAGTGGCTCGCCTCTTCCTACCGGACGCAACCTCCTAACAGCATTCCAGCCGTAGGGCTCCATAATTCGGTCACTTTCCAAAGGTCCCACCTGTTGGGAGAACATTTGGATATAATCATAAGAGACAGGAGAAATAACTTCTAATGCAGTATAGTGTTATAATTATTCTATTTTATTATAAGATATTGCTGTTAATCTCTCACAATGCCCAATTTATAAATTAAGTTTTATCATAGGTAGGCATGTATAGGGGAAAAAATCACATATAGAAAATTCAGTACTGCCCTTGGTTTCAAGCATGTGCTGGCGATCATGGCATGCAACACTGATGGATGGGGGACTGCTGTTGTTGTTGTTCATTCATTCATTTGTTTTGCAGTACTGGGGATTGAACCGAGGGCCTTTGCAATAAGCTACATCCACAGCCCTTTATTTATTTTTTATTTTGAGACAGAGTCTCCCTAAATTGCCCTGGGCTCAAACTTTCAATCCTCCTGCCTCAGTCCCCCAGAGTGCTAAAGTTATAAGTGTGTACCACACACACCTTAAACTTCCGTATTCTACTGTCATAGTACACCTTGATTCATTTCTCACTTTTCTATTGAGGAACTTCTGTTCATAACAACACACTGTGAACATCTCTGAGTATGTGCCCTTGGGCATCGGGTCACATTGCCAGAGAAATTCTACAAGGGAATCAAGCTGCATAGCTTTCACTTTACCATGCACTCCTAGCTAGCTCTCCAAGTTTTAAATTTTCTGTAAAGCGGGTGGATGTTATCTTGTGGTCGCTTTGATCTGTATCTCCCATTCACTTGTGAAACTAAGTATTTCCAGTGTCTATTGATCATTGAGTTTTCCCCTTTAAAATCTGTCTGATCATGTTCGTTGCCCATTTGCCTACTATGTGGTTAATGTTTTTCTTATTGATTTGCAAGAACTCTTTACGTATTATAGATTCAATCCACTCTCAGTTATATGTGTTTACAGATCTCTTTCTAGACTTGTCTTTTAATTTACAATAATCACTTTGGTGGAACAGAAGTGTTTAATTCTAAGGTAGTTTTATATATTAATCTCTTGGGTGGGGGAATAAGTTTTCTGTGTTGTGATTAAGAAATCTTCCCTTACTCCAGGCTCATGAGGACATGCTTTATTTCCACCTAGAATGTTTAAGGTTTTCCTTTTGTATTTAGATCTTTACTGCACCTCTGATATATGTTTGTGCATGCATGTGCTGTATGAGTTTGGGATCTAAAGTAATGTTCTTCATAGCGGCTGTCCATGCTGCACAACAAACTGTCACAACACAGTGGTTTGAAGCAACACGCCTTGTTTCTCTTTGCTTCTGTGGGCCAGGAGGCTGCAGAGAGCTGAGAAGGAGCTTCTGCTTTAGGGAAAATCTGACCAACCTGTGATCCACAGGCTACATGTGACCCAGGACAGCTAGAAATGCAGCCCCACAAGACCATACACTTTCAGCATTACCATGTGATTTTTAGCGATATTTTTCATGACTCACTTACACAGTACTCAACCTGACCACACAGACTACAGCTGAAGGAATACCAGGTAGGGGCAGTCACAGTGCAGTGCTAACTCATCTCCTATATCTGCCACATACAGTCAAATTGAAACCCACATGTATCAGACTTTACATGGGCTTGTGCAATTTGGCAACTAAAACATGGCGAATACTGCTAATATTTCAGTGTACCTCATATGTGTGAAGACAGGCATTTACTGTTATTAAGCAGACATGTAAGTTTTCTTATTCAATTGTTAAACATGGGCTTGTGTTATTTCATTTTAATGTTACAATAAAAATGTTTTTAAAGGAATGCAGTTACTGATACACACTAACTATATTCTATATTTTGTATGTGACTCAAGACAATTCCTCTTTGCTCAACACAGCCCAGGCAAGCCAAAGGGCTGAGCACTGGTGACTTAGGGTGCCCCAATGCTATGAGCCGGGGTGCTAGCCACCCAGGTGTGGCCAAAGGGAGAGGTTTACATTTCCAAGGGATCAGAGAATTCACTTTCTTGCAGCTGTAGGATTCATGGGGGTTTGGTGGCATCTTCCAAGCCAGGATTGGGAGAGAGAGAAAGGGAGAGTAATGTAATATGAGCAGGAGTGAGTCACGTCCTGCCCTTTACCATATTCTGTGGGACAGGAGCAGGCCAGAGCCCCCATCCACCTCAACTCAAGGAGCGGGGATGGCACAGGGCACGAACACCAGGATGTCCATCACCTTCCACATACTCACCATCACCTTCCAGTACATTCTGCGAGGCCCAGCCTCCTCTGCAGACTGCCAGTGGCTCCTCCATCCCTGAACATTTCCATGGACACAGAGGCCTGTCTCTGGACTGTGTCACTGCTGTTGTCCCAGTGGTCATTCTCACCTTGTCTCCCTTTGACTCTGCTCCACTTCGTGGTCACCCGTGCCTGCTGGCTTCTGTGGGGACTTTTCAGACCCCCTCCCACTGGGCTCCGAGAGGCACAGGCACTATGGACACCCCATGCCCTTTCAAGCTGATCTCTCCTGACTTGGGGCACCTAAGCCGCATCCTTCCCTGCCTGATGTGGGGGTCCTGAGTCCCTCGTTCGGCTCTTAGGACTCAATCCTGGCTTCAGGCCTAGGATGCTCCATGTCCAGCCCAGGCAGGGGCCAGTGTGTAGCTGACTCCTGGTCACCTCTGACCCCACCAGCCACACAGAGTTCTCACCACCACCATTGCCCATAAGACGCCCACATCTCCCACTGCCATCGTCTCAGCCGGCGAGCGTCCCTCGTGGGGCTGACCACCCTCTTCCATCCCTCAGCTCTACCCTGCCTAAGGCACAGTCCCCTCTCACTGGGACGCCACCAGTAACTCCGCACCCACCCCTGCCCTGAGCAAGGCACATTCCGCGTGGCAGTCGGAGTAACGTTTCTGAAAACATCAGTCATGTCACATCATCCCGGCACTTTCAGTCCGCTGCATGGCCTCCCACTGCTTTTGGAATCAGATCCAGATTCCTCGCCTTGCCCTCCCTCAGTAGTAACCACCGCCTCCTCTCCGAGCCGGGCCGTCACCACTCACCCGACCTCACGGCCCTCCCAGTGGGGTCTAGGGATTATCTGATTACTCTCAGGGTGGGGGCTTTGGGGTGGTCCATGGGTCGGGGGAGGGAAGGTGCCAGGTTTCCCCTGAGCTGCAGGCCCGGCCATGGCCCAGATCCCCAGCAGGTCGGGTAATGAGAGGTGTTTACTTTCGCCCACTCCAAAGTGTGTTTTGGTGGCAGGAGAGAGTTATGAGTAAGCTCTTAACTCCAGCGGGGGCGTGGGTCAGCTGCCTGACCATGCTGTTTATTGACACATGCGTCTGTCTCAGCCTGGGTCTAGGGACCCTGTGTCCGCAGGCCTGGTGGCTGCCCAGG
>RJWM01036074.1:0-18415 GCA_004363535.1 Dasyprocta punctata | reverse complement strand
ATCAGGAACAAGACAAAGGTGTCCACTATCACCACTCCTATTCAATATAGTTCTGGAAACAATAGACACAGCAACTAAACAAAAGGGAGAAATAAAAGAAATAAAGATGGGAAAGGAAGAAGTTAAACCATCATTCACAGATGACATGAATCTCTACATAGAAAACTACAAAAACTCCATCAAAATACTTCTAGAACTAATAACTAAGTTCAGTAGCATAGATGGCTACAAAGTGAACACTCAAAAACCAATAGTATTTCTGTACACAAACAACAAACTAACTAAGAGAGAAATTAGGGGAACCACACCCTTCATAATAGCATCCAAAAAATAAAATACTTAGGAATGAATCTAACAAAGAAAATAAAAGATCTATACAGTGAAAATTGCAGAACTCTGGAAAAAGAGATCACATATTACATCAGAAAATGGAATTATATCCCTTGCTCATGTATAGAAAGAACCAATATTGTGGAAATGGTCACATTCCCAAAGCTCTTACACAGATTTAACGCATTCCCAATCAAGATAAAATCAGGATAGCTTGCAGATCTAGAGAAAGCATTCCAAAAATTCATATGAAAACAGAAGAATCCTAGAGCAGCAAAGGCAATCCTGAGTAACAAAGGCAAGGCAGGAGGCATCACATTTTCTGACTTTAAATTATACTACAAAGCTACTGTGATAAAATGAATATAGTACTGGCCAAAAAACAGACGTGAGGATCAGTGAAAAACAGATTGGAAGATGCAAGTACAACTCCAAACACTCAGTCAATTTATATTTGACAAAGGGGCCAAACATGTACACCAGAAGAAAGAAAGCCTCTTTAATAAATGGTATTGGAAAAACTGACTTTCCACATGCTGAAGACTAAAACTAGACACATGTATATCATCATACACTAAATAAAGTCAAAATGGATCAAAGATCTAAATATTAAAATAGAAACACTAAATATACTGGAAGACAAGTTAGATAGAAATCTTGAAGACACAGAGGTAGGCAAAGAGCTCATGAACAAATGCAAACTGCACAGGAAGTGCTTCAAAGAATCAACAACTGAGACCTCATCTTACTAAAAAGTTTTTGCACATCAAAAGAAATCATCAACAGAGTGAAAATAAAACCCACAAAATGGGAAAATGTTTTAGCCAGCTGTCCCTCAGACAAAGGACTTATACCCAGAACATATAAAAGAATTGAAAAAAATCAGCCAACCCAAAATTAAAGACACAATCCAAAAATGGGCATCTGAAATGATTATGTACCTCTCAGATGAAGAAATAAAAATGGCAAATAAATATATTAAAACTGGTCATTTGAGAAATGCAAATTAAAACAACACTGTGATTTCATTTCACTCTGGAAAGAATGGCTGTCATCAAGAAATTAACCAATAACAGAAGGTGGCAGGGATGTGGGGAAAAAGGAACACTTCTCCACCATTGGTGGGAGTGTAAACTGGTACAACCACTGTGGAAATCAGTGCAGAGATTCCTCAAAAAATTAGGATTGGAGGTCCCATTCCTTTCAGTCATTTCCTTTCTGGGTATTTTCCCAGAATAACTGAAAACATCATAACACAATGATATACGTGCAATCATGTTTATAGCAGAACAATTTGTAATAGCTAAATCTTGAAAACAACACAAATGCCCATCTACCATGGAATGGGTAAAAAAGATGTAGTATTTTTATGTAACTGAGTACTACTCAGCTATAAAGATAAACTTGACACTTTTATAGGAAAATGGATGCAACTTGAGACCATACTCATAAGTGAAATAAATCAGACTCGCATGTGTAAATATTGCATTGTTTCCCTAGTATAAAAAACTGAAGAAATAAATAAGATTAAAAATGTACAATAGAAATTGTGAGAGTGAAAGGGAAAGAAACTGCTCAAAAGGAAAGAACAACTGAGATAGGGGAAAGGAAAAAAGAAAGAAGGAAAAGAATCATATATATATGTATATACATGTACAAGATAAGTAACTATACCACTAATTTCTGTTAGTTCATCAAAGAGTCATTAGTGTTTGCATTGATTGTTTGATCATTTTTATACCTATTTTTTTAATCTGAACAACTACTTTGAAGATACTAATATGCAATATATTGACCACTGTTAATCTCCTATTATTTTGTTTTGAAATTCTACATTGTTTTTATTCTTTTTTTGTTTTAAAATAAAAAATAGTAAATAAAAAACAATAAAAATAAAGATGACTGACCTCGAAAGGCCTCATCTGAGAAAAAAGTTGAACAGTTTGTGGTTATGCACATTCTAAAATTGAGCTCATCATCATTTGAATAATCCATCATTTAGTTGGAAATTGAAACATTAGTCTAAAAGAATCAGAGTCAATACACTCTACTAGATTTGTGGACTGTGGAGGGAGAGAACCAGGCCTCACGAGGAGGTGATCCCTGTCTGGAAACCAGCACCATGCATGGGCCACTGCCAGAGTGGGGACAGCCAGACCAAAGCCATCTCCGTGGTTCAGTGCCATTCACGGACTGTGGAGGGAGAGAACAAGACCTCACCAGGAAGTGATTCCCACTGGGAAGCCATATCATTTTCATTGTTTTGTTGAGTTGGGTTTTATTCTCTTCTGTTTTGTTTGATTCTGTTAAATCTGATGGCATGAGCAACAATTTGAAAGATAGCAAGACATATTATGGTACTCATTTTGAATTTACTATTGTCTTGTTTTGAAGTCCTTTATTGCATTCATTGTTTTGCTTTTTTTTATTTCTGTTCTGTTCTGTTCTGTTTGATTTTTACTATGTCTGAAGGTATCTGCAGCTATTTTGAAGACAAGAAAAGCATTATGGTAACTATTATTGATTTCATAAGGTTTCGAAGTCCTATATCACTTATGCTGGTTTATTTTGATTGGTTTTATTCTGTTTTATTTTCCTTGGTTTTATTCTCTTTAAAATAAAAAATAAATAAACAATACACTCTACTCATTCCATGAGAATTCAGGTACATGTCAAGAGTCTTATTTCCTTTTCTGTTTCCTTTCTTTTCCTCCAGAAAATGACTCTTCACCAGCATGACTTCATTCTCATGAATGAAACAGATTCAAACATTGCAGCAAAAGGTACTGGAGTACTTAACTAGGCCTAATCCAATGGACATGACACAATGACATTTCCATTCAGGGTCTCAATTTCTTCACCTAAGAAATGAATAGTAATACCTACCTCTGCTGGCATTCCCCCAGGGTTTCTGTGAGACTACACACAGCACTAGACCAGCACTTGCCTCAAAGAACAGTATGTGCTGTACAAAGACCACACTGTGTTTGCCTCTAGTGAAGGCAGGTAATAGGTTGAATCAGTAACTCACTAATCAGGAACACAGTTCAAACTGCACAAGCTGACTGATCCTCTCCAGTGTTGTCTCTCTAGAATGGGGATAAAAGTGCTCATTCTGACTACCTCAGAAGGCTTTTGTGGAAGCAAAATTGGAACAGATGTAAAGAAATATTTCAGAAGCAGTAAAAAGTGCACTTGAATGTAAAAGCATACAGTTTTATTATTAGTGGATTGAAAATGTATATACAGCTTTCTAATTGATTCACTTACTACAAGGAAGCAGAAATCAGTCTTCAGCTTTGAGAAGCCAGGAAAACTAAGTTAGCCCTCACCTACTTATTATAATTCCAGCTCTAATTCATGAACATTAGCAAGAATTAAAGAATAAGGGCAGAAAAGGCTTAGTGTCTGGAAGCACTTTTAACTCGGAGAGATAAGCACATATTTAAACTAAAACATCCACACAGAACCCACAGTCTTAAGGTTTCATGTTACCAGTGTCTAATAAAATTGTACAGAAAATCAGAGAAAGCCTGTCTTGTAATTATTGCACATTGTCTGTGAGCTCTGTTGTCTCAGATCCTCATTCCCTTCACTTCTTGTCCATCTCACTTGCTCTTTTTTCCTCTGAGGTTTGTATTTTGTTTTGAGATTTGTGAACAAAGTAGTATTGAAAGAGACCTCCTCCTCCTTAGCCATGTGCCTCAACAGAGACCTCCTCAACCCATCACACATCATCCGAATGATCATCAAGATGTGGCCTACCCATCTGTTTCCTTTAAATGGCAAACAACCACCAGGGGCGCTGCCCCATCCACAGAAAAGTCAAAAGTGTGCTCTGTCCTGCAGGTCTAAGAATATCGGTTCTCTTTGAGGATCCTTCTTACTCTGTGCCCCTTGGCTTTTCCAATCTGGTATCCACTTTTGTCTTCATCTTAAGAGCCTTATTAGCTCTTCTAAGTCACCTCCCACCCATCTCTGATCTTTCTCCAAAACTGCACTTGCTCTAGAATCATTTCATCTAGTCTCCCTTCTCTCAATGTCATTTCAAAAGCCTTTCTCCCAGTTTTTAAACATTTCTGGAAATTCCATATTCCCATTATCCTTTCAATAATCAATCAAGGAAATATCCTACAGGTTGCCTTAATCCATACTCCCCCAAGTCCTTTATTGCCACTGAATTCCATCACTCCAAACAGTACCTATCCTGGTGAGAATTCTCTCTACTATTTATGTGTCCCTCAACACACTAATCTCTGAAAGACTGCTCTCCATCTTGGAAGGCATATCAGTGGGTGGCAAATATAGTACCTACTCAGCTTTATTTCAGAGTAAGAAGGGGCCTAGAGCATTGAATCAGATAGTAAGGACTGGAATCCTAACTTTGTGATTACATGCTCTGTGTCTGAGGGCAAGCTACGTCTTTCTCTGGGTTTTTATTTTCTCATCGATAGAATGAGGGAAATGCAAACCACAAAGGGTTTTTTTTAAAAGGTCTAATTCTATGAGATAACATGCTAAACTCTAGGAACACTGAAAGTTTAGGTCAATTGCACACATCCTCCTTTCAGCATAGCACTAAATGCAGAGCTGCAAGCAGTGAAGTTTTCTGATAACAAAGATGAAATTATCAGGACTAGAGGTTGGAAGTTCACGACACAGCCTGCACAGTCAACTTAGTAGGTAAGATATCCTGATGCTCAGACTATATCACAGACTAATTAAATCAGTATCTCTTAGCTGGGAACCAAAGTTTAGCAGATGAGGAGACCCCAGCTGACCAAATTTAAGGATAGGATTGAAGAGGAGAAAAGGGAAAACTGCCTTCAGAAATGTTTAGTACAATATAATTTCACTCAAAAAAAATTTTTTTGTTCAAATGCATGCTTTCACACAGACTGTAAATGTCTAAATGATCTATTTTCATGTTTTGTTAACTAAAACTATGCTAAAACCAATACCGAACATCAAGTTAATCCTCTTTGTATGACTTCATTGCAAATAAGCAAGAATGTGAACAGGGACAATGCTCTTTTCTGATCCCTCCACAGACAGAAAGACATGTGGAAGTGAAAAATGTAAAATGTTTTAATATTTTCTTTTCTGTATAATCTGGATACTGAAAAATCTCTCAAAATAAAAATGTCTACTAAGCCAAGTATGCAAAGTTTAATGTGATTTTTCAGAAGTCAAGCCATCAAATCCAACAAAACATAATTTAGTTCTTTCTTCTTTTCCAAAGGAAAAAAAAGTCCAAAATAATATTCTTGCAGGAAGAATAAATTGTATTGCTTGAAGTGATAGCAATCTCTTTAGCGATATCCCCTAGGACTTACTTCAGTCTATTTTCTTAAGTACTGTATTTTTAAAGCTCTGTTGTATACCTCCCTCTTAGACATACTGAACTGAATGAACATTCTAAATTCCAAGTGCTTAGTAGTGGTATAAGGTTGCTGGAAGATATATTCCTAAAAAAGAATGTGTACCTTTTTCTGTCATTATTGCTATGTGAATACCTGGGGAAGAAATTATTCACAAATCCACTGTCCTCAATTTAGAATTTCTTATGTTATTATACCTAATTGTAGATTGATTACTGCTGAAATAATTTAGTTCCCACCCACCTGTTTCATGGGATAAAAGTGCTTTTCTGTCTCTGAATCGTTATCAGACATGGTTTGTCAATGGAATACTAGCAGATACATAGTACAGATAATGACTTCAAACATGTTCATGCAGGTGATTTCCCCTCTTGCCCCTCTCACTCAACATGAGAAGAGTTATGTCTCAAAATGAATGAACAGATATGGAACAGACATGAGTTCAACATACAGGGTGTATCTGGGCCTATCCAGTTTTACAGTGTAAAGCAGAACCACACTGCCAAGTCCAGCCTGACTTAGATAACCGCCACACAATCCACAATGATGCAAGGGAGAATAAATGACTTTTATGTTAAGCCAATGTGCTTGGCACAGTTTGTTACAAAACAATAGCTGACTTTTATACATAGTATGATTGGATATTGAATTTTTAAAAAAGCATAGGAAAAAACATGTTTAGGGACCCACTATTATGGCCAACTAAAAATAATATTCTTTCTTTCTCTCTCTCTCTCTCATTCTTTTTTAGGTAAGGTCTTGCTGTGCTGTCCAAATCAGTTTTGAACTTTTGATCCTCCTGCCTCAGCCTCCCAAGCAGTTGGGGTTATTGGTACAAAGCACCACACCCAATTCTAAAACTACTGATTTTTGAAATGAGTCTCTAGGGTAAAAGGTTCATTTTATACTACAAAATAATCATGCTATTTCAGTGGTCATAAAATGTCTATTGTTGGTGCAAGGAAGGAAAGCAAGTAATCGTTTCGTTCACTAACAGCTTTAACTAGGTAAAAATTTGTATCTCTGAAGCTGAATGAAAAGCTAGCCATAAGTTCACTACATTATGCATGTCAATTTGCTTTTGGTTATAAAATAATATCCATTATAGCTATTTTTCACTGAGTACTTACTGCAAATACTTTACCAATATTATGCCAAAGCACTATACTAAAGTTTCAGTTATTTGTGCCCATTTTAGAGATTAGAACACTGAGGCTTAAAATGTTGAAGCACCTTGCCCAAGGGTATCAGGCTAGAAAAAAAGCAAAGCTAGAGTCTGTTGCACATCTGTCTCATTCATGAGTCAGACTTTCACTGCTGCCTCTCAGAGTTAAAAAGGATAAATGTGTAAAAGGCACGATGCAATGAGAATAAAGTCATTTACGTGGTTCTTCTCCAGTGAAGGATGAGTCATAACATAAATCTCTGACAAAATGTGGCTCTTCTGTTTCCACTCTTCTACTGACCATTTTGAGTTAATGTCTCAGATGTAAATATTCAGTGCAATTAAACAAATATTTCTTTGGCCTTAATAGGTACCAGGCCTTTTATGCTCAGGCTCAAAATTACACTTGAGTGTAGGACACAGTGCTTCGTTTTTTGGAGCTTTCAGTCTAGTAAATAATTGATACTGAAAAGATCCTAACCAAAAGTCCCAGTGTGAGCTCTGTCATGTTCTGAACACAGGGTGAACAGATGTTCAGACTAATGATTGCTGGGGTGGGAAGAGGGCGAGGTTGGGGAGTTAGTTACATTTACTCACTGAGAATGCTCATTCCTTTCTGGAGGCAGCCAGCCGCCAAGAAAGAAGACAAATTCTAAATTAAAGGGGAGATCAAGCTGTGCAAGACTGCTGGTTAGAGGGAGAGCTGAAAGATAGCGACACAAAACGCTACGCTCCAGTCGATGGTGTCCAACCAGCGGGTGACACATCAGCCTGGTGACTCAGATGAGAGCATTGTTGGCCAGTAAACAATAAATTCAGAGGTGGAAAAAGACCGTGGCTCTGTAAGGTATTATAGGAGTTTTTCTTATATAAAAGAATTAAGAATTTATTAAATCTAGGTAAATTGCTTGACTGAAAAACAGAACTGTAATAGTTTTGTTATGATTCTACTGTCTAAATGGGTCAATTGTCAACCGCTTCTAGACTTTTGAGATTCCCCCAAACAAACTGAAGCTTCCCAGCTGGTCCTTTTTTCTATCCAAGGCAAAAGGCAGACTTCATCTGAGCTTCCCCTGCCCATTCACACCACTTAGGAAGAAAAGGTCGCTTCCTAAGCGTTTTCATCACTGGAATATGAAATGTCAAAAAAATTTTTTTAGTAAAGGGAAAGCACTTAGTGTTTAATAATTCTTCCTCACCAATTAAAAGTAAACTGTTTCAATCCTAATCATTTCATAACCATTTATCATTAGAGTATACTGAGATAGTCCTGCGTAGAAATCCCAGGCATAGTTATCAAGTTCTGTATATGTTCAAATGCTGCATTTCCCTTTGCAGAAGACAGCTGAATGTGTTCCAAAATTCATTTTGTGTATAACTCTAATTTCAAATATGACATCATCCCAATAATACCATCAATATAGTGAATTTTAATATTTTTGCCTGTCAAATAGAAACTTTAAAAAGCTACCAAAAGAATTAGAAGGATCAGACACATAAGCCATCTCTGCAAGACACAGAGGAAAAAAATCAATGAATAGTAGCTAATATAATTGTTATTATTGGCACTGTTTATATTTAAAATTCTATTATTTCTTCTATATCTTATTACTTTTGTCATACACATTGATAGGTCTTTTCTAAAGATAAAGATAAAGTTTGGGGAAATGAAAAACTGCATGGCATCATGTTATCAAATGTTTCTGCCCTTATCTCCTTTGCTTGTGTCTAAGTAACCAAAATTCACAACCTCAACACCTTCTGCCACCTGCGCTTCTCAGGACCTCACTGTATATGCTTGCTCAGATTTAAAATTTACTGTTTAAAATTTACTGTTTAAAACTAATAGCAAGTTCCAATCTAATGGAGAAATAAGATCTAAGGATGGCTCCTGTCAGTGGAAGGGCTCCCCCAAATCTTGGCAGCCAGTCATTCCCCTGGGCTATGAGAGCAAACTCCAAACTTTTTGTCAATGGACATCAAATTCTTGGTCCAACTGTTCATAGTTAGGCAGGATGGGGACATGATTAGACTCATAAACACCCATGCCACTAATAACAATGATTCCAAATTGACACTGGAGCTGGGGTATAGTTTCTCATACTATCTTCATAGCAGTGAGCTAAGTCAAACCATTGTTATAAACAGGTTAACTCATTCTTTCGTCTCAGCTTATCCTTCAACAAAAAGAAAGCTAGTATAGTTAGAAAAATAATCCAACATTATATTATCGAGATGAATTATGCTTAAAACTCTTAATTTGTCTTCTTGGAAACCACAGATTTTTTTTTCAGTCTTTCTATCTAAGGAAGTACTGAGTGACTCACTACGTTTAAAATCCATTGTTCTTTTACCCAGCATCCTTGTCTCCCTTTTTTGGGTACCTGCAGCAATATCTTCTTTTTGGATCATGTGTGCACTCAGTAGGACCAGTAGTCTAGATGCTCTGCCTTGCACTCCAAAAACTCACTCATCTATTCTCTTATTGATAGACAATTTGATTTTTTCCATTTTCTGTTTCTGTGAACAGAATTGTTATGAATAATCTTCTTGAGTTTAAGTTAATCAAAGAGAATTTGTGTTGTCTATAACCACAAAATACTAAATGAGTAAGGTGGGGATAGAAAAAATCCCCTTTATTAATTATCATTATTTGCAGAGATGGTATAATGTTCCTTATGAGGTACAAATTATCAGAAAATTACAGATTTTAAAGACATTCCTAAAGGTATTCTACTATATTGCTCTGCCTTCACAAAGAGAAGCTAAGCAATCTTAGATTTTGGTCATTTATTTATCTAATCAATGATAGATTTAATTACAAATATTTTAATCAACTGACTTTCTTCTAATGAAAGCTAGAGAGATACAATGCTAATTAAAAAAGCCAAAAAGCCAGCATGACATAAACTACTAATAAATATTTACAAAGATGCTCAAATTCATTAGAAATAATGGAGATGCAATGATCACTATTATACAATATTTGTATGCTAGATTAACAAAAATTGTGATATTAAAGATGGAAAGATATGGATTTAAGAGAATTTTTTTATTTATATACATTTGTGGTAGGAAAGTAAACTAATACAATCACTTTGGAAAAGACTGTGGCATTGCGTTGTAAAGTTGAACATTCATACACATTGCAACCCAGGTTAATACTCCAGAGAAACTTTATCCATGTTCTCCAGGAGACATGAAAGAGAATATCCACAGCAGCTCCATTCATAGCAGCAGAAACTGGGAAGTAATTCAAATCTCCATCCATGGAAGGAGAAAACAAATTACAGTATAGTCACAGAATGGAAAATTATAGAACAGAAAAAATAAACAGACTGGAACCTCACAAACACCATGGACACATCTTCGAATACTGAGCAAAAATAGCAAATCCAAGCAGATGCAAGACTATGTACCATTTTTATACAGCTCCAAAAATATTTAAAACCAAGCAACACTCTGCATGTGTGTGTTCATGTGTCTGTGTGAGCGCATGTGTGTTCGACTGATCTCTTAGTAAAGTAAACAACGTTAAACATAAAGTTCATACCAAGTCCTGGGGGAGGCAGGGCATGGAATGTGTTAGAATTACATTAGAAAAATTATCGTGATGTTTGTGGTTCTAAATTTGGGTGGTGATTCACAGCTGTCAAGTTTTTGTTTTGTCGTTGCTTGAGTGTATGTTACATGTATCTTCACACTAAATAATGTAATAATTTAAAAATTAATGAGAAGTAATAACTTCATCAATGGACATGAGAAGAGACTACTGTACAGATCTTACAAAAAAACACTGGATATTTTAGGTATACTCTGAGTTTTCACTCTCTTAATGGTCCAATAATCTTTCATGCTCTGATTTTTATTTTTATCCATTTTTAATTTTTGACTGTAATTCACTGCATGTCTCTCATGAGCCACTTCCCACTGGAACACACAATAGCATTCTAATTACCCACTAGTTTTATAAACTGAGATAAGTAGAGTGAGAAGGTAGCCAATCTCTTATAATTTTGTGAGTCATATACCTTTAACTTGTACATTTTCTCCGTTACAGAAGAGCCTATTTCTATCAAAATCATGGGGTTAATGTATTTTCTTCCCTGCCATTCTCCCACTCCTGTACATTACCCAACCCTTCTGGGAAAAAAGCTTTTATCTTATCAAAGTCCTGTGCTTTGGGGATAATGCAGCAATATTTTACTATTGCTGTTAATATGTGCACGTGTCTAGAGTTGGAACAATAGGCAGAGAACACTGCTTTGTTCTGTGTAGTCATAAACTCGCACTAACCAACTTAAGTGACTGGTTTCTTTCAGTAGCTGCCTTCTTGAAGATCTGGAATTGTCTGGTCTTAATAGCAGACTTTCAGAAGAGATTCTTGCCCACTAAACAGAAGAGAAAAGAAAGGTTTCTCCATCTAAAGCTGCCATAACTAGGACTCTTCACATCCATGATTTTTGAGAGTATGAGAAGAGCCTTAGTCTTTCCCAGTTTAAAAAGGTGACAAATTGTTAACAACTATAATGCCTTGAATTAAAAGGAGTCCAAGAATGGATTAAGTTGTCTGACATACAGAAAAATGTGCTTTTTCTGGCTAAATCTGTCTCAGCTATTCTCCCACTCATATCAAGTATACCTCTCACAATAAAAACTTGGACTGGAGCACTAATCCATATTTATATTACCCTGTTATGTTATGCTGAAAGCAACCCAATTTGCTAATAGCTTGTTATTCTCTAGCTGCATTTCCCTCAGGCCCAATACCATTCAATTCTTTCTCAGGGCTGCTTTCTCCAAGGAATGCTGATTGAGAGCTGGACCTCCTTTAATACATTCAATTTCTGAAGTAGTCCCTCAAATGCCTTCTTCCTTGGGAATCAAATAAATAGGAAACAACAAAAACAATATACAGTGAGTAGACAGTACAGAGTGTGTATTGCATCCCAGAGGCATACTAATAAAAAACCATTGACTAAAAGGCCATGCCACATATTCCTATGAGTCTTTTTGGAAAACAATTATTTCCATGGAGTTTACTTTCATTATGGAGAACTTTAAAAATTATTTATGGATATCCGAGAGATGCAGAATTAGTCAGAAAGGACCATGGAGGGCTTCAGTAACAAATGAAACCCATATCTCTGTGGCTTAAAATACAAAGGTATATTTCTTGCTCTAATTATATAATCTGCAAGCACAGGCTGAAGGCTCACCTCCACTTTGCGCTACTCTGCAACTCTGATTTGTAGAGCCTATAGCATGTGAAATGTTACCAACTGCTAAGGTTAGAGAAGACGGTGAGGCAATGAATATTCACATGTAGGTTCTTAACAATGACAGACAGAAGTAACACTCAAAATACTTCCTCTGACTTCACTGGCCAGAGCAACAGCCATTCCTAATATAAAGTGAAGAAATATCCTATCGATTGCCTGGAAGAAGAAAAAGATAAAAATTTGGTGGACAGCTGACAGTGAAATAGATCTTAAGTATCCCCAGAAATGTAAACTTTCCAAGATGGAGGGCAAAAATGACTTTTCAAACAGGTTGACTTTTAATGCTTGCTAAAGCACATGTTTAATGCTGATGAAAAAGTATGGAGCAGATGGAGAGGCTCATTAAATCAGAACCAACTCTGGAGCTGACATTCTGAATGGATGGTTACTTCTTGCAGACTTTTGTACAAGGTTTTCAAAACAGTTTAATGATATGAACCCAAAAGATACTGGTAATTTTCAAATTCTAGCCAGTAGACTTTTCCTGTCTAATGTGCAGACTAAAGTGAGCATTTTCAAAAGAAATTTTATCTTCCCAATTACCATATACCAAAATATTTGAAGCTATGGGTGCAGAGCAAAATTATTCATTATTTTTAAAGAGCCAAGAAAAGAAAATGTTGTAACTGGGAACTTTAAAAGATAAATGTGAAAAAGTGGAATGCTGTAAATGTTCTCTGTATGCCAAAAACGTCTGAACTTTTCATTTTTACTAAATTACATCTAATGTAAGCACATTTGACCTTTTCCTTCCTTCCTCATACGATGATATTCCAATCAAACCATTTCAATATTATCTAAATCTTGATCCAATACTATTCTCTTAACCAGAAACTCATTTTGGAGCAATATAAGCTTTAATAAGATATATGTACAATGGGTATGAGTAGTGATATACCTACAAAACTTTAACCTAGAAAAGGAAGATACATTTAACATATTATTCTATAATCACACTCACAATACACTTGCTAAGGTAATAGAGCCAATAGTCTGTGCAAACTCCCTAGCAGTGGGTAGTTATGCTGTGAATTTCCTCCCTTCCTTCTTCTTTCTTTTACAAACTACTTCATTTTCCAGGAGAGAAACAAGAGCACTGAGGGCCATGATGTACCATTATAACCTTCTCTCAGCCTTGGAAGTATGCATCAAGGCGAGGAAGGAAATTTCAGACAAAAGATTCTCCATCTAGCACTACTATCAGGCTTTGTCCTTGCTCCCAGAGAAGGATCGGGAATTTTTTCTGTAAAGGGTCAGCTGGTGAGATTTTTTCTTTTGCGAACTATGGGAACTCTGTTTTAATCACTTAATTCTGTCATTGTAGCATGAAAAAGTAAAGAAATGCAAAGAAACAGACACGGCTATGTTTCAATGAAATTTTATTTATGAAAACTTGAGACTAGCTATATGCATAGTCCAAGGACAACAGTTTGGTGACTGACACCTGCTCTAGTAAAGAAATTCAGGCTAGAGCTTGGATCTAACACGTAACCATCAGTATGCCTGCCTCTCATGTTCTTTAAAAACCTTTATAGTTTTAAATTTAATAAAAACTATACCTGTATCTCACTTCAAATACTTCTCCCAAACTGAATACTGTTGAATTCTATAAGTGATGTTTCAAGAAAGAGAAATTTTCCCCATAATTGTCTAGAAAAGGATGTATATTTACCTGTTAATCTCATCGATTAACATCACTTATTAGCTAACGACTAATAAAATGTTCTATATTAGGTACCGAGAGCTATAAATAAAAAGAAAATAGCAATCAGTATTGGCCGCAAGCAACTAACGCTTTCATTGGTAGTACCACAAACGAGTAACTGCATTGCTTTGACAGAAATATGACTATGTCTGCAACCACTGGTGAAAGATGAGTAATGGCAAATAATTGCAGAGTTATAAAGGTAACCCAGGATACTTCTAAATGAGAGGGGTAGCAAGAAAGCCCAATGACTGCAAGGTTCTTGGAAAACATGGGGGGAGGGAATTTGTACACAGAAAGGGGAGAGAGAGAAAGAGAGAGGGAGAGAGAGAGAGAGAGAGAGAGAGAGAGAGAGAGATGCTTCTTGTTCTCCACTCCATTCCTAGCTGTCCACTATCCTCTTCTCTACCACAACTCCAAAAAGGAAAATCCCTTATTGAATGCAGGTCATTAATACTATCACTTCCAAGCATCAAGTAGAAATGGAAGTGTGGAGAGTCAGAGTGAATAAAAAAAAATTTGTAACTTATATGTGATTATAGTGCTCTCTTTTAAAACCCTTATTTAGCTATTTCTTATGCAGGAGTTTTTTTTCCTCTCTATTCCCCACATCATGAAGTTACAACCTGTGCATGGCATGGACTTTCTCCTGCATGGGAGAAGGTACTTCTCACCTGAGCTTAGGTTAGATTCAGGAAAATTGTGGCACTGGTCCAGTAATCTATGGTTGCCTAATACTAAATTTAATAAGCTCATGTGGTATAGCCCAGAATACTAAGAATAGATGTTCCATATGCCTTTTGATTCAAGCGAAGTGTATCTAAACCGTGAGCTTTACCTAGACTCTCCTTGAGATCATTGCCTCTGGCGAGAAACCTCAAACCCTTTCTTCCAAAGATATGACAATATTCAAAGATCACTATTTCACACCAATGTTTGTCCATGCTCAAGGAGAATATTTGCAACATGTTTCTGCAATCAGATTGGTAACATAGCAGTAACAAGGCTATAATAATGAACTGACAGAGAAAACTACTAGCCACACCACCAGCTATTTAACCTTGAAAAGATATATAACCTTTCTGAGTTACTAAATCCTCCTCTCCAAAATGAACATTATTATTTTTTATCCATTTTATAATTAATAGTAGGCTTACCTAAAAATTTATTGTGAATGTTCCTTAAATGGAAAAGTTATTAACAATCTGAAGATTACCATTGCTACTATAATTAACGTCATAAATTTTTATCAAACTAAAAAATAAAATTTTTTCTTTTAAGTACTGAGGAGAGTAATCGTAAATCAGAATTGAAGCTCCAAGTGGATTAGGATAGCATTTCTCCAATCAAGAATGTAAACGATTTCACTGTAAAAGTATAATAGTGATGCCATTACAAATGTATCCAATAGATTCTAGAAATGTGACAGTGGTGATAGCACCATAGTTGTTAGAGCATCCAGAATCCCCACATAATATTTTCAGAGAAACTAGATAACAAAGTCAAAAATTCATGGACATCTTTAACAACAAAATTAGATAACAAATTATTCCCACAAATTTCAAAGTATAAGCCATCAGGAACAAACCACCAATAGTGTCAAGGCTAGCATATTATTATAATTGAGCTTGTAAAGCAATGAAGTAAGGGGAAAGAACCAAAACTGGCAACTGGTATTCATTAGAAAGCTCAGAACACTAGTGTAAAAATAGTAGTGGAGCCTGGAAGGACAGTGGCCCACTTCATTGGCAGGTGAATTCAAGAGGTCTACGGATTGGAGGAGTCTGGTATATATGAACTCTCAAAACTGATCCGTTGAAGCTTCCTTCTGATATGGAATCCCACATTGAAAAGGAACTTCTAGTGAGACAAAAGAAATAAGGCTCAAATTTTCCCTTTTCCCTCTGACAGCCAGAAGGGGCATGACCTAACTGGCAGCTGTCACATTCCTCTGTTTTGTCCCCTCTTGCCTTCTCTAGGGTAGCCTAAGTTGACTAGCACAAGGGTCTCCCCATCACCTCTGGAATTATTTCCGTGGATTCTGTAAGCTGTGCTAACTGACAGGGTAAAGATGAGGGGGGCTTGGGGCCTATTGCTGATATCAGCTACATCTCCAAGCCACAAAGGACTATGTTCAACACCACTACAGCAGTCACAACTTCAGTCTGACCATTTTCTAGAAATGCCAGAGCTGTCAATCAAATAGCTTTTTCTCCTACAGTTCTTCAAGCAGTCGTCATAGCAGCTGAGGCTGTCCTAGCTAATTCTCAGTTGCTTCAGGGTAGTTGTTTTAGTCACGGAAAGTCAGAAGCATGGCTCTCTCTCAGATAAACCTACTTTGCAGAAGCTCCTAACTGCCCTGCAACCTCCGGATGACCCATGTACTCTCTCATTCCTCCAGAAGTTCACAAATACATATACAAATGAACGAAAATACGCAGGCATGGCCTGTTTCTCTATATAAATGGTGCTTACTCACAATCCTTGGATTATCCAAGGATGTCTAACTTGTGAATGCTACCCCATTGTGCTGCAGCACAGGTCCCTATGAAAGCTTTCCCTAAAGGGTCCCATAGTCTAATGGTGATTGTTACTACAGGTTGAGCAGGTTACAAATAAGAATTGGTTAAACAAGTGGCTAAGAACCCTGAAAAGTTCTAGAGTTGGAAGAAACCAGTAGCAATTGACCATTACTGGAAATGTCTGGGGGTAATCATCAGAGACTGACATAGGTCTGCAGTGACCTTTAGAGAGGACCACTGAGGCAGCTGAAGCTGGTAGAAGACCTTCAGGTAGCCATCAAGGGAGCTAGAAGCCTCAGCTGATGAACTGATAGGAGTGGCTAAGAGCACTAGGAGCTGTAACACTAAAAAATGTAACAATAAGAGGCTAGAGTCACAGGCACTCAAAGTCTGGAGCTGCTAATATCAAATGAGTTGCACTTTGTTAGTTCATGATTTCTATCTGGATTCAGTAGAAGAACCCCGGGCCAGTGATGATATTGCACATATCAGGGAAAACAAAGAAAACAAAAGATGGTAGAAACAAAAATAAAGGAGAACAAAAGCAGAAAATCTCTGCAAACAATGCACAACACTTTTAATACTAGGCAAAAACAATTGAAAAGAGAGATTTGTAACAATAGAAAAGCTATCTGAATGACATCTCCTTCTAAAATATAGGAAAAATAATTTCACATTAAAATGATCTGCAGAAAAGTATTAAAGTTAGATTCCATGCAAAGTTACTGTAAGGAAAATGTTACTGCAAGAATAAAGAGCAGAATGTTATTACTACAGAAATAAAATTACAGCAAAATGATGAAAAGTAGATCAAAAATAACATTATTCTAAAATGAACAGAAATGATACAAGACATGAAAGAAAAACCTCCGAAATGGGATGATAAAACTCAAGAGAGAATTAGAAATCTTAAAAAGTCTGATGACTAAATCATATTTAAGTCCAAACGTGGGGCAGGAAATATAGATGCTCTTAAAAATTCTTGACAAACCAAGAAACAAAGAAGTTCTGAAAGATTACTAGGATTATACCAATGGAACTCAGGAGAAGGTCTCCCACTGGCCAAAGATGTTGGTATTGTGAAGAATGGGAATCCATGAAATATGTTTCAGTGCAGGAATTCATAAAGATATTTGCCAACAAAAGCATTACAAGTTTAAAAAAATGGGGAAGAGCTCTTAAACAAACTTCTTTTTTTTAAGTCTTCTCAAAGCCATTTAAATGTGTTGTACATTTTTAAATGAAAATATATGTGAAATTTCATCAATTCTAAATCCCACGTCTTAATTTTTTACATTTTCCATCTAAGAGCATGGGTCACAGCTTACAATCAATAACATTACATATGTTAATTAAGCAATACTATTTCTTCCTTAGTAGTCCATAAAATTGATGCCTCTTACAAAGGTTCCTTACATTCTGTGGAATAGAAAAGCATGTTCCCCATTCATTTGGCTGCCAGTTTTTCCTCAAAGCCCTCAGTGCTTTCAAAACTAAGTTCTGAAGAACATCAGCTCAGGAAATGTGATATTTAAATGAATACACAGATTATATAATTGTTTCAAAATCTCCTAGAACTCTTCTAATATAAAGACTTTTTTTTATTTATGAATTCGTCTTTAATTGAGTGAGAAAAGCTGTGGAATAAAGAAAAATGTTTTCAAGGCACACCTAGGGCTGTTTTTAGGCTTGGTTTCAATCACTATTTTATTTTATTTTATTTTATATTTTTTTAATTTTTTATTTTTTTTCATTTTACTTAACTATTTCTCGGTAATCTGTTTTTTTTTGTTTTTTTTAATTTTATTTAAAAGAAAATAGACACAGAAGGTAGAAACAAAAAGCATGAAAGACAAACAACAACAACGACAGATCTGATACAATTACACTGTAGGTTTACACTCTGAGGTGGTTGAAGTTTGACAGTAGTTACAATATTACATATCGTTACCTTCATAGGGGTTGATCATATTGACAGACATAGACATGCAAGGTTTATCAATTCAGGAATATTAATTTTTCTTTTTCAA
>RJWM01036073.1:0-18414 GCA_004363535.1 Dasyprocta punctata | reverse complement strand
TCCTGGTGAGTGAGGCGTGTGTCCATTTGGCAGATCAGTAGACTGAGACTGAAAGACAGGAGGGGTTGTTTTGCAGGACCAGAGCCAGCAGCTCATCTGGCTGGGCCCGAGCTCAGGTGTTTCTGATTCCAAAACTCATGCTTTCAGCATTCTTGATTGCCTCCCAAAAATGTCATGAAAAGAATGAAAGAGAAATGAAAGGATTCACATAGGATGTATTTTTAAAATGTTCACACCCAGCGTACATTTAAAATATTTCATCTGTGCATGTTTCAGGCACACGGATTTTCACAAATGTGCAACATGAGATACAGAATGAGCTTCTAGGCTAATGGATGTAGCCCGGTCCATGTTTACTCTTTGATTGATTGATTGAGTTTTGACATCCATTCCAAGCCTGTGGCCTGCTCCAAAGAGCATGCGCGAGTCCCAAGCCCTCCTTCCCGCCATGGGTCAGGTCGGTGGGCAGGAGCAGCATTTAGGTGGGGCGCCCACACCCTGGCTAGCTCTGGTTCTGTCAGGTCCCAGGCCTGTTGCCAACACCCGCGCTCACCCCGGGCTGTCGCCACCGCCTTCTTTCCAGCCTTCCCTCGCCAAGCTGAGTGCCATGGCAGCTTGGGGACGTCATTGCTTAAGAACACGGCTGTGCAGCCACAGCAGAAGCTGCGTGGCCAGTGTCAGGTCAAGGGCTTCACCCCATGAGCAGCAGCAGCCGTGACTCCCAGGTCGCCCTCCTGCAGGGTGAGGTCCACACACACCCCAACCAGGTCACGCCCCACATCTTTCCACCCACGAAATGTGACTCCTGACAGCCCAAAAGGACAGTGTACTGCGTGCACTCCAGGCCCCGAGCCCTGGCCCTGACACCCCGGGACAGCAGCGTGGCTCTGAGTGCAGCTGCCCTGGCTCTGGAGCGGGAACTTGAGGCTCCGCTGCTGGCACCCTGCACTTGACCCCAGGCCCCAGTGAGGGACGGCATCTCGGAGTCCAAGGACCTGTGGGTTCACCAGAGCAGCAGGCACGTTGACATCTGAAGTCCAAAAATTCAAAGGAGTTTAGATTTGATCCACAAAGCCCTTCTGGCCATTCACATTCCAGGACTTTCTCCTAAGACATTCCTAAGTCCACAGTGTTCTCTGAAGCATTCCTTTGAATGCAAATTTGAATTTTTTTTCTTTTTTTTACAAAATGTAGGAAGTTAGGCATCATGGCACACACCTACAGTCCCAGCTACTCGGAAGGCCGAGGTGGGATGATCGCTGGAGCCCAAGGACTTTGTGGCCTGTCTGGACGATAGAGTGAGACCTGGTCTTAAAACAAAACATAGGAGGGCCACCCCTGTTACCTCTGCTCTGAGCTAAGCGGCAGTGCCGGGTGGCCAGGCGCTCAGCGGAAGCTCTCCTGTGGCCCTACCTGCTCTGGCAGCTGTGTCTGCAGTGGACACCGGCCCCCCGCCCCGGCCCTGGCAGGCTGCACTGCAGACGGCTGGAGCTCCGCAGGCCTCTCACCTCCATCGCACCCTCGCTGGCGGAGAGTGCGGGCTCCCTCATTAGAGAGATGCGCCCACCTGCGAATGACCTGACCCCTGCCGGACCTGTGCGTCACCCAGAGAGCATGGGGTCCCCTGCCTTGGGGGCTGTCTCTGTCACCCTCACCCCTGCCGCCTGTCCATGCTCGGTCCCGTCGCCAGGCCGGGTTCTTGGCCCCAGCTCGCAGCAGAGCCGGGAACTCACCATCCCAGGCCGCCCCACGCTGCGCCCCAATGCAACGGCAGTGATGTGTGGCATGATGTGTGGTCGTGACCTTCCTCGTAACTCCTCTCTTCTCATCTCCTGTTTCTCCTTTCTATTCCAATTACTTTGAGCAGCATCAAGAAAAAATTACCAATCCACCAAAATGAGTAAGTCCCCCGTGAAGCCATGAAATGCTTGCCCGCCACGGTGCCATTTCATGCTTCTCCATCCTAAACTCTGACCATTTCTCCTCCGGGAAAAATGTCAAGTTTGGGTGTCGACAGCTCTCGTTCCCGAGGGCTCCCCAGAGCCTCGGTGAGAGAAGCCGATCAGAGCTCAGTTCACAGTTTGTTTTTAGAAAGAACCTAAAACAAACGAACCAACCCAAAGCGGCAACTCGCTGACACCCCACGTCCTCGGCGCAGGGTGCTGTCCATGCACCGGTCTCCGCTTTGTCTCCTCCTTGACCGCGCTGCTGCTCTGTGCCCGCGCCTGGCCCCGGGCCTCAGCTGCCCTCTGCCCGCAGGTTGGCACACCCTGAGGGCAGCCTACCCGACCTGGCCATGATGCACCTGACCCCCAGCCTGGACAAGCCCGAGCCCAAGAAGCTGGCGAAGCTGGAGCAGGAGAAGCCAGAGGTCCAGGGACAGATGGAGAGAGCCAGCAAGGGCGAGCCAGGGCCGGACGGCGAGGAGGAGGAGGAGGACGACGAGGAGGAGGAGTCAGAGGAGGAGGACATGTCAGGTAACTGTGAGCCAGGACGCGCTCCAGAGCGATCTGCATGGCCCAGGCGGAGGCACACAGCTGGGGCAGGTCGGAGGGTTCCGTTTTTCTTTCTTTAGTTGCTTTAGTTGTTCCTGTCTCCGTGGCTCCCGTGATCTCCTGGGAGTCTGGCTGGGATCCGGGCCGGGCCTGGCTTCCTGACCCGCTGGTAGAGCTCCTGCTGGGCCCGCAGGGCCGGTCGCGTCCCCTGAGCTGGCCGAGCATGAAGCTCAGGCCACGACCTGGCCTTGAGACACAGAGGCCTTTGGGAGCCTTGCAGTTAACAGCGCCCTTGTCTTTGCTGCTCTGCTCTCTTCACGAACGCAGGGCTTCTTTATTTTTATTTTTTATTTTTACTGGTCCGTGTGGGCAGTGGGTGCACACGCGTGACACACCTTGATTCTCTCCAGTCCCCTCCCCTCTACCTTCCTCCCTCTCTTGGTCCACTTCCCTGTCTCCGTTTCCCGTCGTCTGTTTTTATTTTGCTGTTTATTCTATTTAATTAATAATAGCACGGGAAGGATGATCCCTCTCAAAGTCCAGCTCCCCAAACCTGTCCCTTCTCACCGTCATCTCAGACAACTGAGGGAGGACCAGGGCCTTCTGCCCCGTTCCTGGGCACCCTGCAACCCCAGGGGTGGAGGGCTGGATCACCAGGCCGGACACCACAGCCGGGATGTCGTTCACCCACCTGCAGCGGGTTGCGCGGTCTCCCCAGACCTGGCGCTCACTCTGCCTCCCTTGGGTGGGGCACACCGGGGTCACTACGCTCCCTGGGTCCTGGCCAGTGCACTGCTTTCACAAGCGCCAGACGTTCCTCAGCTTCAGGCCCGCACCAAGCAATGGTGACAACTGCGCAGGCCAAGGGCAGCATTGGAGGAGGGAGGGGAAGGGCTCAGTCCTAAGCGTAAATTAGGCCTGAGTTCTTCACACTAATCCAGTGACAGCAAACCTGTCAGAGAGCAGCACCCGAAGTGCAGCCCAAACCCGCTTACCACACAGCGCCAGCGCTGCCGTTCAGCCTGGACACTGAGGATTGGTTTAGAAAAAACACCTCATCCATTAAAACCCACGGTAACAGAGCTTTTGGTGACAGAAACTGCACACTGCGGCACGCGCCATAGGTCTGCCACCACCACACTGAATGAACATGGGCTGAGTGGCATTGTCCCCAAGTCTCCATAGGACAACCTGCGTCCTGGGCCACCCTCCCCAAGGCCCACGGGCCTCGTCCTCGTGCCACCCTGCAGCCCCACGTTCCCCTAGGAAGTCCCGGACATGCTTCGGGGAGCACCTCGGAGATAGCCTTGTGCTCCGGGTCTGCCCTGTTTTGCAGATTTGCGGAACAAGTGGCACCTGGTGATCGACCGGCTCACCGTGCTCTTCCTGAAGTTCCTGGAGTACTTCCACAAGCTGCAGGTGTTCATGTGGTGGCTCCTGGAGCTGCACATCATCAAGGTCGTCTCCTCCTACATCATCTGGGTGTCCGTGAAAGAGGCGAGTGAGCGGGCGGCTCCGGGAGGCCCAGGGCCCGGGCTGCTGCGGACGGGCGCAGGCGGGACGAGGCGAGGAGCAGGCAGCGGGAGGTTCTGGCTGGCTCGGTCGCACTGCAGAGCCGCTTGTTTTAGATAAGCCATGCTGTGTGCTCTGAGGGGCCTGCATCTTGGCTTTCTTGGGGACCGCAGTGTTCCAAAGGTTAACGCGAGCCCTGAAATCTGATCAAGCTCTTGACTCACTTGTGGGTTTCTTGAGCCAGGACAAAGGTTCCCGCTGCCTCTTTACGGTGGGGGTGTGGGCGTCTCCACTCTGCACGCAATGAGCCCCTTTCATGCAGGGCACTGGCTTTGCATTTATTCAGCAGGTAATTTCTGCATGGCCCTAATTTCCCGGGACTATTTTTGAATTGGTTACAACTCAGAATCTTCGCTCCACGCACAGTAGTTGGGGAACTGCTGGCTGTAATCGTTAGACAGATAGTAATAAAGGAGTAGTACTACAGCACTGCACACAGACGTTTCCGGGCAGGCGCTGCGTAGGGATTGCTCTGAGCGGTGTGGGCTGAGCCAGAACTTCCTTCCAGGTCACGGGGGGTGGAGCAAGATCGGAGCGACACAGACCAGAACCCTGGCGTCTGCTCAGTAACAAACCTTGCGAGCTGACCGCTAGGCTCTATTGATTAAGAGCGGAAGAGTCCAAGCATTTTAGTCGTGTGGGGAACTGACGATCTCTCATAAACCTGAGGGTCAGAACGGTGAAAAGGCATGGGAAGGACAACACGGGCGTTTGGCTGAAGACACTAGATGCCATTTCAGAGGTGACCTCTGACCTGTGAGGAGTTGGGCCTTGAGGCCCTGCAGGCCTAGAAAGACCGTTTACGTTTTGTGCTGTGTGGAGACTGAACCCAAAGCCATCACACTCAGCTGCTTCCCCAGCGCGTATTTTCCGTTTTGAGGCAGGGTCTCACTGAATTCCCCAGGCAGGACTCAAACTTGGGTTCCTCCTGCCTCAGCCTCCCAAGTGCTGAGATCTACAGGCGTGCACCACCACGCCAGGCTAGGGAGACGATTAAGTGAGAGCAGTGGGCCTCAAATGAAAGAGGGCGGCAGGTGCAGAAGATGCGTTCTCTGAAAGAAAGAAAAATAAGGCAGGCAGGGAGGCAGGGAGGGAGCGAGGAAGGAGAGAAGGATGAGGGAGAAAGCGAAGGAGGGAACCCCGCGTGCGCTGCTGATGCACGGGCTGCAGGAGGGAAGCGCCGCGATGAGCTTAACCACTTCTGCAGCTGTCACCTGCCGCTTCCACCCGACAGCGACCCCACTGGTCCCCGTGCCGGCCGCGCGTTTACCTGCGTAGGACCGGGCCCCCGCCCTGCGTGGCCGCGCATGCGCTCTGGGCGGCACAGCGCGGAGCCGAGACTTTGCGGGATTCGGAGCCGTGGGGGACGCAGGGCCCTGGCCGCACCTCCACCCTCCCTCTGCCGCCCGCTGTGCCCCCGCCGCCAGCGTCTGGCTCTCTTGCTGCCTCTGCTCCCACGCCCTTCACCCGGAATGCACTTCCCCGTTTGCTGCGAGTCCTGTCACGATGGGCCGGCCCTTGCCACACTCCCGTAGGGGGCGGGGGTCCCCAAGGCCACTCCCCACCCAGCCACCTGTCCCCAATCCCAGGGCGATGCCCTGCGTGCACGAAGACCTCGCCGGCCCTTGGCCTGCGCCCTGGATCCGCCCGCCCCGTGATGTGTTTCGTTCCCGTTTCCGATTGATGTTTTCAGGTGTCTTTGTTCAACTACGTGTTCTTGATCTCCTGGGCCTTCGCCCTGCCGTACGCCAAGCTCCGCCGCCTGGCTTCCAGCGTCTGCACCGTCTGGACGTGTGTGATCATCGTCTGCAAAATGCTGTACCAGCTCCAGACCATTAAGCCCAGCACCTTTTCCATTAACTGCTCCTTGGTGAGCTGGGCGCCAGACGTCCTGCCTGCCCATGGGGAACAGGGCGGGTACTGGGGACCTTCACGCCCTCGCGTGCGCTGTCCGCTCCTGAGGCCCCTCACCGCGTCTCCAGCTTGGATCTGCCCGGCCCGGTGCTGAGCCTCAGTCTGCATTCTCGATGTCCCCAGGAGAGGGGCCTATCCCCCCACCTTCCCCCCAGTCAAAGCTGAAGAACAGTAGAAAGTCTCTCAATCTGGGGAACCATTTTTATTCCATTTTCTCTTTTCAGCCAAACGAAAGCCAGACCAACATACCCCTCAATGAGCTGAACAAGTCCCTGCTCTACAGCGCCCCGATCGACCCCACCGAGTGGGTCGGCCTGAGGAAGTCCTCCCCGCTGCTTGTCTACCTGAGGGTGAGGGCCGGGCCCGCCTGGGGGGCTCCGCGAGGCTCCCATGGGGTCCTGGGCTCGGACAGAAACCATGCCCACTTGAGGCAGAGGACTGAGCATTAAAATCAGTATTACACTGCACCGTGGAGAAATCAGCCGTGCACTCCAAACTTGGCTAAGTAAAATATGACAAACACTTCATTAGAATAACATGAGAACAGTGCAAGAGCAAGGTTAAAGGGCATATCATAACTGCCATGTCCAGAGTACGTTGTAAAGGTAAAGTGATTTCAGAACCCTACTGAGGTTATGACCTTGTCTAGACACAAAGAAAAGTACTGGATAAAATTTACCATACGGTCAGTGGTGATTATTTCTGAGAAAGAGGTGTAGCGTTACAAAACTGTTTTGCTATCTAAATTCTGTTTCTCTGTAACATTTGTAAAAGAGCTTATGTTCCAGTTAGATATAACAAAATGGAGTATATCTTTGCAAAAAGAACTTAAACGGCATACAGTCATACAAGCGTAATGAGGACCAGATGCTTCAGATCTCTCACACTTTTTCTTAGTTGTCTGGGTCACATTACACAGACGAGGCAGTTAAAAAGCTGACCTCTGCAGGCACCTGGAATCTTTAACTGTACTAGACACCCCAGTTTCGGTGTGTAGTTTCTGAATTTTCCTCTTCTGGTAGATGGCCTTGGGAATATTCCCTGCTCTAACAGCAGTTAGAAGGATGAACAGATATTTGGGGGTGACACCGCAGTAAGTAAGACAGAGCAGGTGACACTGGAGCTTCAGATGATGCCAAATGTAAGCGGGGACTTACAAAGCCGATTTAGACACCCACGGTTAGATACAGTGGTTTAAAATTCTCGAATCATGAAACCTCTGTGTACACACCATGCTTCCTTGTTCCTCATGCATAGAATAATCTCCTGATGTTGGCCATCCTGGCCTTCGAAGTCACCATTTACCGCCACCAGGAGTATTACCGAGGCCGGAACAACCTGACAGCCCCGGTGTCTAAGACGATCTTCCACGACATCACGCGGCTCCACCTGGATGATGGGCTGATTAACTGTGCCAAGTACTTCGTGAACTACTTCTTCTACAAGTTTGGCCTGGAGGTGAGTTTCCTCGCCACGTGCTCTACTACTGACCTGTGTGATAATTTCAGTGGCCACTTAGGGCCACCTCAGCCGTGGGCACTGTCCCTGTGGGTCCATGGAGGGCTGGCTGCTGGTCATCGGTTAGTGTCTTCCCCACACCACTGTCCTCTCCTCCACAGCAGGTGTCGGCCTGAGGGACCTCTGGAGCCACCTAAATGCATGGACATCCATTATCCTTGTTATTTTCTTGGAATAAAAATTATTGACCTTCTTTCTTTTCATGCATTCTGCTAGTGGGTCTGCAGCCAAAGGAACTCTTTACGTTGCACCGTGGTGATGGTGCCCATTCCTTCAGAGAAAAAGAATTTGCAGGAAGACATCCCAGCTGTGGCTCCGTCAGTGTTACCCGTGGAAGGAATCTGAATGGTTCTGTCTTCTGCAGGGCCAGCAGGGACCTGCTGGGGGCCATCTCTGCCACCAGGCTGGCCGGGACACCGCACCCCTTCCCTGCAAACCCAATTCTCTTGCCTTTGTCCTCCTCACACAGACCTGTTTCCTAATGTCAGTGAACGTGATCGGCCAGAGGATGGACTTCTACGCCATGATCCATGCCTGCTGGCTGATCGGCGTCCTGTACCGCCGCCGGAGGAAAGCCATCGCCGAGGTGTGGCCCAAGTACTGCTGCTTCCTAGCCTGTATCCTCACCCTGCAGTACCTGGTGTGCATCGGGGTGCCCCCCGCACCCTGCCGAGGTGAGCGCCTCTCCGGCTCCCCACCCCATCCAGGCGCCGAGGAGGGCCAGGGAGAGCTAACCAGCATGTCCCTCCCACAGATTACCCGTGGAGGCTAAAGGGGGCCGACTTCAACGACAACATCATCAAGTGGCTGTACTTCCCCGACTTCATCGTGCGCCCCAACCCCGTGTTCCTCGTCTGTAAGTGGGGCATGTTTCCATGTCCTCCACCCTCTGGGTGTCAGCGCCTAGCTTCCTCCCCACCTTCATAAGCACGGAGAGGTTTGACTCGTGCGTCTGCACCCCGAGTACCTGATGGCTTCAGCTCGCTTGTTGCTTATCCAGATTCATAAGTCAGCATCGAAGTCCCTTAGCACTTGCATAATTACAGACACACGCACACATACAACACACGCACGCACACATACAAATACACGCACACAAATACACATAGACACAAATACACACACAAACACACAGACACACAAAGGCCCTTAGAGGCTAGACCAGAGTGAGGCCTCGTGCGTGCATCGTGACACGACAGACACACAAAGTAAACAGGGTCACCACACTCAGAAAACCAGGCTGGCATCCAGAGCCCCCAGGGCAACTGCAGCCACACTGGAGCGGCCACACCCCCAGGGCGGTAGGAGCAGAGCCACTGCGGGACCTCGGGAGAGACTGCCGGCCTGTACGCATCTGGGTTTAGTTTTAGAAACGCAGCAGCCAGTAGTGCAGGCTGCAGGGTGGGGCTGGGGCCAGTCCTGCAGCCCCCAGAGCACCCCCTGCTCCACAAACGCCCACCTGCCAGGGCCGCTCTCCAGCCCTCTGTGGGGTCAGGGCCGGGGCGCTCTGGGGTAACAAATGCAGGTCACTCTTGTCCTCGGGTGGAGAAGCCAGGGCTCGGCCTCGACCTTGGCTCTGCTGAGCTACATTGGAGCCCAGGAGAGCAGCTGGGCCCGAGTGACCGCCCCTCCCCTTGTAGATGACTTCATGCTGCTCCTGTGCGCGTCCCTGCAGCGGCAGATCTTCGAGGATGAGAACAAGGCCGCCGTGCGCATCATGGCCGGCGACAACGTGGAGATCTGCATGAACCTGGATGCAGCCTCGTTCAGCCAGCACAACCCTGTCCCGGACTTCATTCACTGCAGGTGACCCGACAGGGCGTTCCAGAAGGGCCCCTCCCTCCCAGCCTGCGCCCGCGTCCTGGGCCCTGGGCGTGGGGCAGCGAGGCCCACAGCGTCCCTGTGTGCTGTCCCTCCAGCTCTGCTACCTGCTCAGCCCTGTCCTGGTGGGCGGCCCTGGCCGGCACAGGCCGGTGGTCCTATGACAGTGCTGGCTTTGAGCAGGTCAGTTTTATGCTGTGCCTTCCCTCTGCGTTCCCTGGTGGCCGTGGTGTTGGCCCTGATGTCTCCTGCAGCCTGAAGGACTCCATCCAGCCTCTACCACAGCCTTGTGACAGAGCTGGTGTGACTCCTCATACCCTGCGTGACAGGGACGGCCTGGCCCTAGGTGGTACTGTCCTCTCCCGCTGCTGACTCAAGCACGTGGGGGGAGCCCTGTCCCCACCTGTTGGCGTGGGTCACAGTGGAGCCACTGTCCTCAGAGCACCAGTGTCCCCTTCTGCCTTGTTTACTTTTATCTCGTTGCTGAGACAAAATACTTGACACCCAAAGTTAAAGAAGGGAAGGGTTATTCAGCCCACAATGGACTGGCTCCACTTTAAGTCTAGGGAGCCATTTTGTCCCCAAGACAGTACAGGGGACAAGATGTCAGGGACCTGAGCCCCTCCACCACGCCCCAACCCTGAAGGCCTAAGCACTTTAGCACCTCAAGGCTGCATCAGCACAACAGGCTCAGACAAGCAAGTGACTTTCCTTCAATATGACTTGCTGTATAGACTTGCAATTCATGCCTCCCTCCTTCAGCCCAGGGCTTCACACTGGGCTATGTCGCCAGTCCTTTGTATTTCTTTATGTGGAGGCAGACTTAGAGCACTGGGTTCCCTGGGCTGGCGGGGTACAGGTGTGCACCACAGCACCTGGCTTAGACTTGAGATACTCTTTGTAAACCCGGATGTGAGGCAAGGCTTCCGATTCTACCTCTTCTCTGCGGTGCTAGGAGAGCATGGGCCCAGCATGCGCATTTACATCCTGTGGAGGAACATACCCCACACTTTATAGTGTATTCATAAAAGCCCTGTATTTATTAGTTCCATCCCTGTAGGAAGAAGGATGTCATTTTTTTTTTTTTTTGATCAACAGGTCTCAAATTTTGAAGTAAATCAACTTCTAAAAAGATGCAGCTTTAAAATTGAGTGGTGTCTAAAAGCTTCAATCTGCATTGGTCTTGGGGCTTTTGTGAATACACTATGAAGTGCTGAGTGTGTTCCTTCACAGGATGTAAATGGGTGCGCTGGGCCCGGGCTCTCTTAGCAGCACAGACAAGAGGTAGAATTGGAAGCCTTGCCTTAGACCAGGCATTGGAGAGTACGATACACACTGCCCTAACACACGTATGTGCACACTGACTTTAGTCCATGCGTGTCTCAGAAGGCCTGTGAACCTGGCCACTGCCCTGGCCACCCACAGAGGTCGTGGTCCCGGAGAACTCATGACCTTTTCCTTTCCTACTTTGCTTATGTAGCCAAGCAAGTATGTACCAGCTTCTAGAAATAAGTTCATAAAAATGCTTTAAACATCTTACTCTGCCAAAGGAAAGGTCAAAAGTGCACCTATCTGATAAATGGTTCAAGCACAACTCGTCATTCCCCAGTAATGCTATGTAGGTCAAGTGCAGTGCATATTGTATTACGAGATTATTTACTAACTTCCTGAAAACCTACAACCTATTAATCAAAGAACACATCCAGAACGGTTTGTCTGATGCTCCTCACCTGGAAAGAGAAACAGCCAATGCAAACCACCCACAAGAAAGCAACTGTAACCGACTGAATGCAAGCTGCCCAGGTGCCTGGACACCAGGCTGTGGGAGCCCCAGCAGCTGTGCTTTCCTGCAAGGGCACCAAGTCTCAGACACCAGGGTCAGCATCTGTTGGGAAGGGACGGCCCCCAAAGAAATCCTGACTGAGCCAGGGATGTCCAGCCCAAGACAGAGGACTGGAAAGAGCTCCAGGCCCCATCAGAGTAGTGTCTGTGCTGTTCCATCTCTAAGGAGTTTTCTCATCTGTAGCAGAACTTTTGCATGAAATACGATTTTGTTAATTTATCTCTAGTTTGGAGAAGAAATCCGTTGTTAACTTTTTTCCCATTTGTACCTTAAGATTTCTTTTGCTCTGCAATCGTCTGTGCTTCCCCTAGAAAGACAAAGAGGAATTTTGAAAACAAGATATTTACATGATAAAGAGCCTAAAGAAATTCATGACCACCAGACCAGCACTCTAAAAAATTCTCAAGGATGTCGTAGAAAGAGACAGTGAGGCTAACAATGCCAATAGATTGAGTGCATCAGGCAGAGATCACAATTAAGTAGAAGGGGAAAAAAGCCAAAGAGCAACAGGAAATTAATACAATGACAGGAATATCAGTTATCAATGTAAGTGGACTCAAATCACCAAAAGACATCGATTAGGAGAATGAATCAAGAAACAAAATCCAGCAGTGTGCTGTACATAAGAAACACATTTAACACAAAAGGAAATGCGTAGACTAAATGGAAAACAAGATTCCACTCAACGGGAGCCTGAAAAGAAGTGGGAGTAGCTATCCTGTCTTCAAAGTGGACTTTGAGCTAAGCTGAACCAAAGAGGCAAAGAAGGACGTTGACATTTATTAGTTAACGGAACTATTCAACAGGAAGAGATAAGAATTATAATCACATATGCACCAAACCATGGTGTACCTAGCTTCATAAAACAAACATTATTAAGCATAAAAAGTCAGGCATAAACAGTGTGGAGCTCAATACCCCACTATCACAAATACACAGATCAACTAAACAAAAACTCAACAAAGAAATACCAGAATTGAACCAAGTCTTCAAACAAATGCACTGAGTAGATATAGAGAGTGTTCCACCAGACAACAACAGAGCAGTGAAGGGTATTTTCTCCAAAATAGACCACATACTAGCTAATAAACTATGCTTAAGTAAGTGCAAAAGGATCAAAATTATCCCATGCATACTATCATATCACAGTGCAGTGAAACTAGAAATCAATAGCAAAAGAAACCACACAAACTATGCAAATCCATGGAAATTAAACAGCACACTCTGAATAATCAACAAGTCACGGGAGAAATTAAGGCAAAAATGAAATAAGAGAGTTCCTAGAATAAAGTGATGATGCCAGTACAGCATAACAGAATTTATGAGACATAATGAAAGCAGTCCTACAAGGGAAGTTTATTACTGTGAATGCCCACATTGGTAAAACACGAGAAACTCGAATAAATAACCTAATGATGCATCTCAAGGTCCTAGAAGAGCAAGAACAATCCCAAGTGCAGAGCTTGTACAAGGAAGTAAACTATAAAGGCCAGAGCAGAAACCAACAAAATGGGAACTTAAAAAAAAAAAAACAGTGTAAAGAATCAGTGCATCAAAGAACTCGTTATTTAAAAGAATAAACAAAATCGACAAATATTTAGCCACTGTTACCAAAAACAGGAACGAAAAGACACAAATCAATGCAATTAGAAATTAAAAAGTTGAAATCACAATGGACACTGCCCAAATCCATAAATTTAGTAGCAACTACTTCATAAAACCTATATGCCAAAAAATTGGAGAATGCAGAAGAAATGGAGAAGTTCCTAGATATACATATGAGTTACCAAAACTGAACCAAGAAGACTTAAAATTCTGGAACAATCCAATAACAGGCAATAAAATTGAAGGAGTAATTTTTAAAAAACCCTACCAATTAAGAAAAGCCCAGGACATGGTGAATTCACAGCCAAATTCTGTAAGTACTTCAGGGAATATCTAATAGCATTACTCTTCAAACTGTTTAATGAAATTGAGAAGAAATACTGCCAAAATCATTCTTGGAAAAGAGCTTTATCCTGATCTCCAAACCAGATGAGGATCCAACCAAAAAAGAGAACTACAAACCAGTCTCTCTAATGAACTGACATAAAACAAGATACTGGTAAACAGAATGTAACAAATCATCAAAAAGATCATATACCATGATCAAGTAGGCTTCATCCCAGGAATACAAGGATGGTTCAGCATATGCAAATCAACAAGTGTAATTCATCACATAAACAAAAACAAGGACAAAAATTACGTGATCATCTCAGTAGATGTAGAAAAAGCCTTTGACAAAATCCAACATCGATTCATGATTTTTAAAAACTCAAGAAAGCCAGGGGGTTAGTTCAGCAGCACAAGCACCGGCTTGGCAAGTGCGAGGTCGTGAGTTCGATCCCCAGTACCAAAAAAGAAGAAAAAAAGAGAAACCTCAAGAAAATAGGTATAGAAGGACCTTATTCAATGTGGTAAGTCACTTGTGACCAACATACTGCCAGCATCGTTTTAAATGGGGAAATACCAAAAGCTTTCTTTCTAAAACCAGGAACAAAACAAGGATGTCCACTATCACATGTCCACTATCACCTGTTGAGCATACTCCTTGAAACATTAGCCAGAGCAGTCAGGCTATAGAAAGAAAGAAAAAGGATACATATAGGACAAAATGGGTTCAAAGTATTATTTTCAGTTGGCAAGATCCTATACCTAAAGATCCAAAAATCCACCAAAAGGGTACTACGATTAATAATCTAATTCAGTGATGTAGGATACAAAATAAACTCAACAAAAATCAGTAGCATTCCTATACACTAATACTGAACTCACTGATAAAGAAATTAGGAAAATAATACCATTCACAATAGCATCAAGAAAAATTAAATACTTAGGAATTATCCTAACCAAGGAAGCCAAAGATCTCTACAATGAAAATTACATCACTCTGAATAAGGAAATTGAGGAGAACATCAAAAAATGAAGAATAGATATCCTGTTTCTAGATCAGCAGAACCAATAAAATCAAAACAGCTATCCTTCCAAAACTGACATACAGATTTAGTGCAATCCCAATCAAAATATCAACAGCGTTTCTCACAGATCTAGAGAAAGCACTGCCTAAAATTCAGATGGAACCAAGAGAGACCCTGGAATAGCATGAGCAATGCAAGAAGCATCACAATCCCAGATATGCAGTCATACTTCAAAGCTACTCTGATTAAAACAGCGTGGTACTGACAGAAGAAAAGGTGTGTGGGTCAGTGCAACCGAATAGAGGATGCAGGAAAAAACCACAGGAATATACAGCTATTTGCTCTTTGATATAGGGGCCAAAACCACACACTGGAAGAAAGACAGCCTTTTTAATAAATGGCGCTGTGAAAATTGGATATCTACATGCAGAAGATTGATTCTAGACCCATGTATCTCACTATGTACTAAAATCAAAATGGATCAAGGGTATAAATTTTCTGGAAGATAAAAAAGAAAGGCTCTTAAAAACATAACCATAGGCAAGGACTTTCTGAACAGAACTCTAGTGGAATAAGAAATAAAACCAAGAATCAACAAATGGATTATATCAAATGATAAAGTTCCTAAACACAAAAGAAACAACAGGGTGAAGAGACAACCTACAGGATGGGATAAAGTGTTCCTCTGGCAGAGGTCTAACATCTAGAACATATAAAGAACTCAAAACATTGGAATCCCCAAAATAAAAGACCCAATCAAGAAATGGGCAGCTGAAATCAATAGACACTTGTCAAACGTACAAATGGAAATGACCAATAAATGAAAAAAAAATGTTCGACACTGTTGCCCAATAAGGAAATACAAATTAAAACAACACTGAAATTCCGTCTTACCCTAGAAAGAATGGATAGCATCAAAACGTCTAATAATAACAAATACTGGCGAGGTTGTGGGGGAAAAGGAACTCTACTATGCTGTTGGTGGGAATGTAAACTAGAACAACCACTATGGAAGTCACTGTGGAAATTTCTCGAAAAACTAAAAATAGAAATTCCCTTTGACCCATCCATCCCCGTTGTAGGTATCTTCCCAAGAGTTAAAGTGTTGTATTACTGTGACACACCGTAAAACCTGATACACGCATTCCCAGGTTTATAGCAGCACTGTTTGTAAAAGTGAAATCTCAGAAGTAACCTATATGTCTATCAGCAGATGAATGGATAAAGAAACTATGAGGGGTTTTTTTTGTTCATTTGTTTTTATTTTTTTGGTACTAGGAATCAAATTCAGGACCTTGCACTTGCCAGGCAGGCTCTGTGCCACTGAGCCGTATCTCTGGCCCCTGAACGTGATATTTATACGTGATGGAGTGCTACTCTGCTGTAAGAGAAGATACACTTGAGGCGTTTGCAGGCAGATGGATGCAATTTGAGGACATAATGTTAGGTGAAATAAGTCAGACACACAAACTGAAATATCACAAGGCTTCTCTTATGTGAAAAACTCAATATGTGAGCATATATATATATATATGATATCATATGTATGAATATCAAAATAGAGGATAGAGAAATAGAAAATAGGGAGAAGCCCAAATGATTCTCAATGTATTCCATTGTTTCAAAACTGTTTTCACACATACCTTAATGTGTTGCATTTATAGTACAGGGTTCTCTTAGTTCATTGAGAAGGTTTTGTGCTCTTACCTGTTTGTTTCCTTTTTGCAAGAGTCCTTTTTATCTGTGACTGGTACTCTGCCTGATGGTGTATGAAACATTATTATCTCTAATTAATTTGCTTTGAAATTTTATTTGTTCATAGAAGTAAGAAGAGTGTCTTAATATTTTCTTGATCACTATCTACTTGTGTTATATTAAAATAAAAAAGGAAGTAAATTAGTGGTTGCCAGGGCCTGAGGGGAGGGGAGAATAGGGGTGACAGCGGATGGGGATGAAGTTGCTTTCTGAGGTGATAAAAATTCCTAAAATTGGCTAGTGAGAGCGTTGCCCTACTTTGTGAATACACCAAAAACCACTGAACTGTATATTTTAAAAGAGTGGATTTCATGCTTTGAAAATTATCTCAATAAAACCGCTATTAAAAGGAGTAAGAGAATTCAAAAGAGGAGCCTTGAGTGCTCGAGTGGAAGGCAGAGAAGCGGCTGGTGGTGAGGAGGAGACCGCGCGTGCTCCCAGCCACAGCCGCGCAGCCCGCCGGCCGGCCCGGACCCCCAGACCCCTCTTCCTGAAGTCAGAGTGAGTGTGGGGTCGCGCAGCCGCCAGGTGCGCCCCTGGAAAGCCCAGCAGAGGGCGAGCGTTTTGTCCTCGAACCTCCTGGGTTTGTTGTCTGGCTGTGCTTCGTTCCAGGTCCTACCTGGACATGTCCAAGGTGATCATCTTCAGCTACCTCTTCTGGTTCGTCCTCACCATCATCTTCATCACGGGCACCACCAGGATCAGCATCTTCTGCATGGGCTACCTGGTGGCCTGCTTCTACTTCCTGCTCTTCGGGGGCGACCTGCTGCTGAAGCCCATCAGGAGCATCCTGCGCTACTGGGACTGGCTGATCGCGTACAACGTCTTCGTGATCACCATGAAGAACGTCCTGTCGGTAGGGCCCGACCCCGCGAGCTCGCTTTCCGTGCCGCCCCTCGGGTGCGTGCCTGTCACAAACTCCAGAGGAGACCCTGTGGCCGTTTGTGACTTTGTTTTGCCAAATTAAACAGCACTTTGTGCATTCTGCCACCTCAGGGTCACAGAATGAAAGAGTATGTACTCACAGGAGCTGATTCTGAAATGCCTTTTATTAATCAGAACCCCTTCCGTCTGCCTGTAATCCTAGCACTCGGGAGGCTGAGGCAGGAGGATCATTGCGAGTTGGAGACCAACCTGGGCTACAAAGTGAGCCCAAGGCTAGCCTGAACTGCACAGTGAGACCCTGTGTCAAAAAGACTAAAAAAAAGAAAAAGCAACCCCTTCTGTCACTCATAGAATGCGTTTGAGGTGGCCCTCTGATGGACTGAATCAGACTTTGCGAGTCTTTGCAGAGTTATGTCGTGTTCCCAGAAGAACAGCCTCACACACCTGTAATCCCAGCTATGTGGGAGGCTGAGTCAGGAGCATCCCGAGTCTAAGAGTAGCCTGGGCAACGTAGCGAGATCCTAGCTCAGTGTAAAATAAAAAGGGCTGGGGATGGAGTTCAGTGGTGGAGTATTGGCCTGGGGTTGATGCCCCAAATTTCCTACTGAAAAAAGAAATGAAAGTGACTCTTGCTTAGAAAGAACTGCAGACATGTGAGGCGGGGTGGGGAGTGAGGCAGAGGGCGCAGGGCGCGAGGTGCTCTGTGTGTCTGGAGGGAGACAGATGGACGCGGGCTCCCCGCTGACGTGTGGCAGAGACCGTAGGACCGAGGGACAGCACGTCACCAGTGTGCTGTTGGCAGCGGGCTGGCGTCGCTCCTCCGCGGAGGGCAGGGCACGCTGCCCAGCCATGCAGCGACCGCGGGGTCAGCGAGCCGGTAGGCCCCGAGGGCTCCGCGCGGTCACGCAGCGCTGCAGACGGGCGGCCCGCGGGCTTCCGGGTGCCGCAGGAGTGAACGCCCCTGCCGAGGGCTCCTGTGTTAACCTCTGCCAGCCTCGCACAGCTGTGCCCCGGGGCCAGGCAGAGCCAGGCCGGTCCGCCACGAGGCTGTTGGTTTTGTTGGTCGGCTTTGCCTGCGTGCCACTGTGTCTGGGGGCCTTCGACTGCGTAATCCTGAGCACTCAGTGCTTTGTCGGTGGCCCAAGGAAAGATTAATTTTCCAGCTGAGAGTAAAGCGACTGCACGTTGGCACTTTGACCGCACTGCTGTCTGTTTATCCTGCGGGTGGCACGGAAACTATCATGGGGCGTGAGCCCCACGGTGCAAGGCATTTCGTTCTTTTATTTTTTTGAATTTTTAAAGACGATTTTCCAGTACGAGTTTGCAGCCCACAGTTTGATTGTCATGGGGCAGTCGGCACAGGGCAGCGCACACAGACCCTGACTCTGTCCATTCTGCCCCCCTCGCCGCACCCCAGCAACGGGGCGCCCTTGGCTTCTCATTCCCAACAGCTCTGTTTCCTGTTCTTATGCACTGAGCAGGGAAGTCAGAGCCGCAGGCTTACTTAGCACAGGCTGCTCTGTGGGAAACCCAGAGTATGAATAATTCAGAGAGCGGATGAAAGACAGGCAGGGAGGGCCTTTCATTCTACAGCCGGTCTCAGGCTAAGGGATCCGCGACTGGGGGCTGCTCCCTGGCACCCCTCTCCCTGCCC